>PVJH01013360.1:0-36390 GCA_004026705.1 Nesogale talazaci | reverse complement strand
ACGCCCACAGGACACAAATTATCTCCAGACCTCAGCTGTGTGACCCTACAAGCTCAACCCCCAGTTATGCACCCCCATCACCCCAGAGAGAGGCCCCCTCCCTTGCTGAGAACCCCAGGATCCTTGCTCTTGGTCACCCAGAGGCCGGCAGGAAGGGCTTCCTCTCTGTGGACAGGGAGTTCTTTTGCAGACAGTGAGATAGGCGAGTCTCTGGGCTCTGAGAAGGTGTCCAGCGGCAGTCAGCCAGGCAACCTGCCAGGAAGAGGAGGGGGAAGGCCCTTCTTCAAAGACTTGAAGGTGACAGAGGTGCAGCTGCGGTGAGGCCTGACCTCTGAGGGCTGGCAGGGCAGGCAGGGCTGGGCCGGCTCCCCCAGGTGCCTGTCAAAGCCCTTGGTAGGAGGCCCGGCAGGGTTATGGGCACCTTGCCTCCTTTGAGGCCTGTGGTTGCCAGTCCAGCAGTGGCCTTCCTGAGAGAGGGTGTCCGTGCAGGAAGTTCAGAGTGGGAGAGAGGGTGCCCACACACAGGTGTATGCACACACACAGGCACAGAAACAGACAAACATGCACACAGAGGGAAATTTTTCTGGAAGCGGGGACACAAAATCGTCGACTCGGTTACGTACAGAAGCTGGTATTAGGAGTCTTAAAAAATCTACACTTTCTCATTTTCCCACCTTCAGCATGTCACGAGGCTATGGATGGGGCAGTTATTTGAGAAAGTAGACATGTCAAGCCATTTCAAATAGAAATATAGAACTCAAGCTGCCAGAAATGCAGAAATCACTTTGGGCCCCAAAGAGGAAACCCAGGGAAAATAAGCACAGTGGGACCTTTAGGGGGCTGAGGACTGGGGCAAGGTGTTGGGGGGAGGCTCTCTGGAAGCTGAAGGCCTAAGGGGGAGAGTCTGGAGAGGGAATAAAGGGGCTGAGGGGGAGGGGCTTAGGGCTGAAGGGGCTGTAGGGGCTGCCGCTCCGGGAGGCTGCCGGGAAGAAGCTCTCTGCCTTGAGACAGAGGGACATTAGGGTCTGTCTCTGAGGGAGCCATGGAGAAGGGCACAGATGGGCAAATCAATAATTCAGTTGGTGGGCAGCTGTGATGGACACTGCAGGGGAGGAGGGGCGTCGTGGGAGGCGCCAGTGAGGCAGAAGGGAGACCCCCGAGAGGAAGGCGAGTCCTTATGCCCACAGTCCAGCCACAAAGCCTAGTGGGTGGTCCCAGGCGGAGAGGACTTTGCCAGGGACCAAGTGCCCTCTAAGTGGCAGACTCTGGGGACAGCTGAGGCCAGGCATCCAGGTGAAGCATAGGCAGGGCTGTGACAGTGGACCGAGCATCCTGTGTGGGGGGGTGAGGGGGAGAGAAGGAGGGTAGCTTGTGTGGTTTTCAAAGGAAACTTCCCTAATGGGGTCCGGAGCTGTTCCTGGCCTGGAATGGGGGCGGGGTGGGGGGAACGGAGCCCACAAACAAGGCAGGCAGAACAAAAGGGCATGTCATTAGGCCTTTATCTGGCCCAGGAAGTTAGTCAACGGTAGGGGTGGCTACCGAGGAACCCGAGTCCGCCGGGGGTCCCCAGGCAGTGCCAATGGCTACCCAGCAACGGGGCTGCTGACCCCAAGGTTAGTGGCTCGAATCCACCCAGAGGCGCCCTGGAGGAAAGGCTTGCCCACTGAAACACCCGGGGCCTGGATCTGCGCTGGCACGCCGAGCACCACGAGTGGGCATGCTGGCTGCACCCCCGCGGGAGGCGGGCTCAGGGTCGGTCCTCGTGGCCACGCCCCAGGGGGAGTCCCTAAGAAGGTGGGAAGAGGACCATGCGGGTCACAGCGCTACCAGGGCCTCGCGGCTCTAGATGAGAAGGGAAACGGCCGAGGTCCGCGGTCCTCGCGCGCACTCTGCTGGCCGCCGCGGGAATGACGGCGCGTCCCGCCCGCTTCCCCTCCAGGCCTGGCTGTGCGGACATCTGTGTCCCCTAAAGCAAGGGCGTCGTGTGCTGGCAGGACGGGCAGTAGAACCGAGACAGGGTGGAGAGGAGAGGAGAGGGTGGGTTAGACCTGCCTGCGGAGGAGAGACCCAGCGAGGGCTGGGGAACCCCAGTGTGCAGACCGCTGAGTGCGCGGAGGGAGACCCTCACAGCAGACCGACGGGTATGCACGGAAGCCACGCTGGTGGTTGCAGAGCAGAAGGTTTCTGGAAGGAGGAGACGACCATCACGCAGGACCAGGTGACTGTGAGGCTAGACAGGGGCTGTGTGGAAGCAGGTCCAGCTCAGGCTGGCAGCCTGGATTTCCCGGGGCTTCTTTTTGTTAATAAAGACATGGCGGTGCATTTATTATATACGTATTTAGGGATATTTGATTATATTTAAGGTGAAAGTTGGCAGCACACATGAGGCCTCACAGAACAGTGTCTGCACCAATTGCTCAGTGGTGGTGACATTTTTGGGAGCTGTCAACGTTCCCCTCCATTTCATGTTCTGGGTGTGTGGTTTTGTACCCTTGGGCTCCCGCTGCCCCCTCACCTTCCACCTTGGCCGTGGAGTCTCTTTGGACCCTCTGGTCTCCGATAGGTAGTTTTCAGAAGGGATTTGTCATGTGATGGGCCCATCTTTCCCCCGCCAGGTGGTCCGGGGGCGTGAGCACATTTCCAAGTCTCTTGCCACATTGTGTGTTTTAAGAATGTCCTTATTCATGGGCTGAGCCCCAGTGGCATAAGTGGTTGAGTGCGGAACTGCAGCCCGTGGGCTTGGCGGTTCAAATCCAGCAGCGGCTGGGTAGTGCCCATGACCACCAGAGGCAGTGATGCCCACAAAAACAAAACAAAACAAAACAAAAATGTCCTTATTCATACTCTGGGGGAAAGGAAACACTCAGAACTGTGCACTGCAGATCAGCCAGGAAGCACAAGTCAGCCCAGGCACCTCACTTAACCGGGTCCCCACTCGCTGTCAGGGACTGGGTGGTTATAGATTCTGGGAAGGGGTCATGGGATTGGGAGAGAGACAGAAGCCTGCCAGGCCCAGAAGCAGAATCTTTGATGTGTTCAAGAAAGGTGAAACTTTTAACCATGGAGTAATAAGTCAGCACTAGGAAGCCTGTGTTCACCTTGCTAATGGGCAACTGGACACTGAATGTCATTGTACAAAGAAGAGGAGAGGCCCAAGATGCAGAGGGAAGCTGGCCAAGCAGAGGCAGAGGCTGAATGGGAGCGGGTCATTCCCATATTAAAGAACACCGGGGGTTGCCAGGCAGCAAGAAGTGGAAAGAGATTAGGGGGTTCCTCCGCTCAGCTTTCTGAGACAACGTGGCCCTGCCAATGCCCTGACTCCCAGAGTTGTGAGAGAGTAGATGTCTGCAGTACGTGGTCATGGGAGCCACAGGGATCTCAGCCACAGTGGACAGGGAACTTGAGGGATAGGCAGGAACCATATCGCTCTGAGGAGACAACAGGGTGAAGAGCCACATCATAGCAGGAGAATCATGGGGAGAGGAAACAGAGATACCAGGATCTAGGGGGTCAAAGCAGGTGTGTTAGTCTGGGTGGACCAGGGAAATTCATAGGCATTCATGTTATAAGAAAGGAATTTATATAAAAGAACAGTTATCTAATGAGGGATCATCCCAACCCAATCCAGCTAGATGGCTGCTCATTTATCTTTAAGCCTTTAAGACCCCAGATGGCACCATCAGCTTTCTTCACCACTTTTGCTCATGTACCCCTCAAAGAGGGGTCACAGGGAAGGGAGGAGCCAGTCAGGATGCACTGTAGCACCTATAAAACACACACTTTCCTCTAGTTCTTTGGTGCTTCCTTCACCCCCTATCATGAACTCAATTCTACCTTACAAAACAGATTAGACCACAGTGCTAGAGATAAGAGTCTGAAAGACAGGGAATCCAGGATAGACAAACCCCTCTACTCTGCCAACAAGCGGAGTAGAGATAGCAGGAGGCTTAGGGGAAGGGAGGGAGAGAAAGAGGGAATTGATCACAAGGATCAACCTAGAACTCCCTCCCAGGGAGACAAACAATGGGAAAGTGGGTAAGGGGTGATGAAGGCAAATGTAAGATATGGAAAAAACCATCTATAACTTATCAAGGGTTCTTGGGAGGAGGGGGAAGAAATGGGGAGCTGATAGGAGCTCAAGTGGGAAGAGAATGCTTTGAACATGATGGCGGTCTCTGTGCACATGTGCTCAACACATTGGAGGAATGTATGGATTGTGATATGAGATGTAAGAGCTGCCCGAAAAGCATTTTAAAAAGTAAAGTGGCGAGCATTATCCCAGGCCTCCAAGGTCCCCAGGTCCCCAGACTCCCCACGGAGCCCCTGGGGAGTGGACTCACAACCAGGTCCTGGGGTGGGAGTGGAGTAGGAGCAATGCCAGGGGGCAAGAAAGATTTCAAGTAGGGCTGAAGGTCCTGCTGCCTCCAGACGCCCCCCCCCCTTTAGAGAGCACCACCCCTCCCTGCCAGATGAAGACTCCACTAGCACGCTCACACCCCACTTCCCCCCATCAGCACAAAACCCTGCTGATTTCTGACTCATAACACCCCCGGTGGCAGCAGTGCTTGGCTAGCTGGGCTACTAACTTCAACGCTGGTGGTTTGAAACCACCCCCACCCCCTTCTCCTTGGACTCTGCAAAAGAAAGGTCTGCCCGTCTGCTTCCATAAAGATGGCAGCAGTCCATGACGCCGCTGGCAAGGATCACACTTCCCAGAACCATCAACCTATCAGATCCGAAGGGCAGCATTTGTCCAAAACATGCTCAGGAGGCAGGAGGGGCCAGCGGGATGCATGGGAACGTGGACCACTTTGAATGAATGGCGCCTCCTCACTTTGGGAGCCAGAATGTGCAGAAACGGTTGGTTGGATGGAAGATTATTCTGCTACATACACGTTCACTCAATCTATCAAACAACAAAAAAAATGACAGCCCAGAGGGCCTGATGGAGCAGTTCTACCCACTTACGTGGGGTTCCCCTACTTCTGCTAGGCCAGAGCCCCCGGATGTCCCACCCACCACGAGAACATGAGTCCTCTTCCCTAAGCCTGTGGGGAGAGGGGAGCTGTGAGTGGGCTGCAGCGTCCTGAAGTGCAGGATGGGGCTGGCCAAGGGGAGAGAAAGAACAGGGACGGGTCACTCTCACCATGGGGTCCTTCCAGAGCGTGTCTTTGGGGATTTTGAGAATCCTACATGTGAAGTTGGCCTTCAGGTTGCTGTGAAGGTGGATGTGGCCAGAAAGGAGGCCACACAAACACAGGAAGCTACCAGATTTGGATGAGCACGTGGAACCATTTGCTGCTGCTGTGCTGCTGCTGGCGGTTAGATGGTGTCAAGTCCATTCCAACTCAGAACAGCCATGGAGCCCTCCCGGCCCTGCACCATGCTGGGGCTGCAACCACCGTGTCAATCCATCTTGTGGGGCCCTTTTTCCAGAGACTGGTCTCTCCCGATAACATGTCCAAGTGTTTGAAATCAAGTCTCGCCACCCTTACTTCTAAGGAGCATTCTGAGAACACCTCTTCCAAGGCGGACTTGTTTGTTCTTTGGGTCGCCCGTGGGACTTTCTGTCATCTTTGTCAGCATCCTAATTCACATGCACCCTTCTTCTCTCATCTTCCTTCTTCAGTGTCCAACTCTCCCATGCATCGGAGGTGAGTGAAAGGACCCTGGTAGGGGCAGGGGACTTAAGTCCGCAGAGTGACCGCCTCGCCGCTCTTTACCCCAAAAGAGATTTGGAGCAGCAGATTCATCCAATGCACTGCTTCGTTTGATTTCGGGTAGGAGTGCAAAGTGGCACAGCCAATGTGGACGCAAATTTGGCTGGCTTTTCAATAAAGGACAACTAGAACTCCTCTTGTAACACCCAGTAATCCCACTCCGTGGATTAGGTGTGGGCCTATAGGTAGTGATTACGCATTGGACGGCAGCCTGCAGTCCACCGGCCCCCTCCGAGGGAGAAAGAGGGGCTTCCTACCCCTATAAAAAGGTACAGCCTCGGGAATCCCCGGGGACAGCTCTAACCTGTCCTGTGGGCCTGTGGGGTCTCTGTGAGTGGGCATGGACTCGTTGGCAGTGAGTCTGTTTTAAAGAAGCCCTGGTGGTGGCGCTGTGGGGTGAATGTCAGACTGCTCACTGCAAGGTCAAACCCCACCAGCTGTGCCAGGAGGAAGATGGGAAAGACTGTGTGCTCCCCTAAAGGGGTACGGCCTACAAAACTCTATGAAGTGTTGTCATATGTCTTGCGACCTTTGGGCAGGTTATGGGAAAAGCAGGCCCTCCGGGTGGGCATTGGGGCTGCAGCCATGGGCGCCTCTGACGCTGTGGCTTAAGCATTGGGCTGCTTACTGCAGGACGGTAATTCAACCCCCCCACCCCTCCCCGACCCTCCCCTAGCTGCCCCACTGGAGAAAGAGCAGGCTGTCAGCCCAGGTACAGATTTGCAGCCTCTGAAACCTTATGGTGGGGAGGGGAGGGATTGTGATCTGACCGAAAAGGGTCTCAATGAGTGGGAAATGAATCCAGGGCAGTAGAATTGGGGGAAGAGCATGAATGAGGGGTCCCACCCCCAGGGGCCTACATACAGGACGGTAAGAGAATAGGCTGCGAAGCTTAAGTAAAAAATGTGTCCAGTTCCCGCTTCACCCTCACCCCTGCCCATCTTGACAGATGTGCAGACCACAACGCCTTTCTCCCTAGAGATGGCTAGCGGGTCCCAGTGGCTGACCTTCCCGATAGTGAGGGGGCGTCTTAACCACTGCGCCCTCGGGGCCTCTCCCCCAGCATCTCCCTGGCAGTTACGAATGGTGCTTTAAATCATGGAGGAAAGAATGCAAGGCTGATAAATGCCGTGAAACCTGGAGGGGTTGCCCAGGGCTTACAGGCAAAAGCAATGGTCTCTTCCTGCCAGGCCGGTCAGGGCAGTCACCAACTGTCTCTCTGCACCCACCTTGCCCCCGAAGGCCCAGCACTGTGTTAGCCAGGGTTCGGTCAGGAAGGACTCTCCCTGTGACCCACTTGCTCTCCACGGCCACCCCATGAACTTCAGTGTGGCTTTATGGGGGCTGAGTTAGTCCGGGTAGACTAGAGAAACAAATCCATTAACACCCACATGTGTATAAAGAAGAGGTTTATATACAAGAGAAATGGAACATTGAGAAAGCATCCCAACCCAGTCCAGTCCAAGGTCATAAGTCCGATATTAGCCCATATGTCTGATGCCAGTCTATAAACTCTCCTTCTGGCTCATGAAGCACGTGCAATGACACTAGGACAATCACAGACCAGTGGGTGCAGAATCTTGTGTGTGTCCATAAGCATCCTGGCACTGGCTGGGGTCTTCCCATGGCTCCTCGTTTCCAGGGCTCAGGGTCCATCAGCAGTATCCATTGGCAGTAGAAGCATCGCAGCGCTGGCAGGGGTCGCTCTGTGGCGTCTCCAGCCCCAGAGGTCTAGTTCCATCAAGGCAAGCCCATGTGGCTTCTCCGCCAGCTCCTCCGGGTTCCAGGACTCAGGATCTATCAGCATACTACCATCTTGTCAGTAGACCGACTCCAAGACTCTGAGTCAAGTCTCTGTCCTCCAATTGAGAAATACCGTGAGACTTCCCAGAATTCTTATGAGAAATGCCCATACAGAGGCCTCATTGGCTATCTCCAGATTGACAGGCTAGCCTCCACCCCTTCACTGCCAATCATGAAATTGACATCAAGTATATGACCGCCACAGTAGGCAAGCAGGACCATGGTTCATGGCTGTGGGAGAACACCAATAGCTGAGGAATCCATAGCTGGCCTGTCTCTGCCTGAGATAATGAATACCAGCCTCCTGGCCCTTGACTAAAGCTGCAGAACACTGCAGTCTGCAAACGGATCTGTGACTTCATGGTCCCAGGCTCATCCTCCCTTCCTGTCTGTAAGGAACTTGGCTGATACGCTTATGCTTTGTGAACTGTCAATTGTGAACTGTCCCTTTGTGTAAAACCTGCTGCCTGTTGCAGGCTGCATGCAGAAGGGTATTTAAGCTGGCCCCTCATAAAGTCCAGGGGCCAGAAGTGTCTGTCCTGCAGGGACTCCTGTGTTCCATGTTTGGCTATCCCCTTGCGATTCTGTGAGTTTTTTGGTCGTGGTTCGTGCCTCTGTCAAACTTGCTTGTATTCTGAGATAGGGTCGGACCCGATCTTACCTCACAAATAGGATTTTGATGGAAGATCTGTGTCCCGAAGACTATTGGCACAGCTTAAGGTTAGGTAATGATGCTGACCTGGATACCTTGAAAAGTGCCCTGGTGGTTTGATGGGTGCTGAACGGGGCTCCTAACTGGAAGGTCAGTGGCTCAAATCTACCAGGTGCTCCACGGGAGAAGGACGCAGTGTCCGGCTCCTGTGAAGACAGGCCTCAAGACAAGCACAGGGGACACCCAGGGGGTCACTGTGAGTCTGCCCCTACTTGATGGCCGTGAGTGTGGTTTTTGCATGGCATTAAAAAGTCAGCGACCAACCTGCTCTGGGTTCTGGAAGAGAAAGCAAACAAATCGCTAATTCCATCCGTTCATATGCTGCTCAATTCCTCTCCTCTTGGGAGAGCTGGAGTGGGTTCTGATGGAGGGCTGCTGGGGACACAGGAAGGAAGTTTCTGGAAGAGTATGTGGACACCCAGAGAGGCACTGACTCCGAGATCAGGAAGATTCTCCCCAGTAAACGTGCTTGGACTAAGTGTTGCTGGGTGGCTTGCACAGTGAAGCATTCAGCTGCTAGCCAAAGGGGTGACAGGGGGAGTCTGCCTGAGTCTTCAGGGGAATGTAGCGGAAAGGACTCGTTCCTGAAAAACAGCCACTGAAAACCCTAAGTGCAGTTCTACTCTGACCCACATGGGTTTGTCGTGGGCCAGAAGCAACTCCGTAGCAACTGGGCTACTTGTGAACAGATTTAAATTCATGCCTTGTTTCTCTGAGCCTTTGGAGGCAGAGGCAGCAATAGCAGCTGCCGTGGTGGTGGAGGAGCAGGATAAGGTGGGGGTAGGAGGAGGAGGAGGTGGAGTTGGTGGTAGGAAGAGGAGGAGGAGATGGTAGGAGGAAGAGATGGTGGTAGGAGGAGATAGTGGTAGGAGGAGGTGGAGTTGGTGGTAGTAAAAGGAGGAGGAGATGGTGGTAGGAAGAGGAGGAGATGGTGGTAGGAGATGGTGGTAGGAGGAGGAGGAGGAGATGGTAGGAGGAGGAGAGGGTAGGAGGAGTGGTGGTAGTAGGAGGAGGAGGAGATGGTAGGAGGAGGAGATGGTAGGAGGAGTGGTGGTAGTAGGAGGAGGAGGAGATGGTAGGAGGAGATGGTGGTAGGAGGAAGAGGAGGAGGAGATGGTGGTAGTGGTGGTAGGAGAAGGAGGAGGTGGTGGTGGTAGGAAAAAGAGGTGGTAGGAGGAGAAGGAGGACAAGGAGGAGGGAGGAGGAGGAAGCAGCTGCGGCTCCAGCAGAGCACTAGAAGACAGAGAACGTCTGGGTGAGTTCAAAGGCAGGGTGAAGACATCAGACTGAGAGAGAAGCATGGCTAGTCGCCTTCTAGCAGCTGACAAGCAAAGCAGGAGGGAGACAGGGAGGAGAGAGGGGACAACCCTGCGAGGAAGACATCACATCACCCCGATTCCAGCTATTCGGTCTTCATTGATTCACTTGGACTGGGGGGTCATCATGAATTTTACCCAAAGAATGTGGCCTTTATCTTTGGTTCCTGAGAGACAACGTCTTAAACTCTGGACTTTCTCCAGTGATAGGAGTCTTGTTGCCCAAGAGGGCTCCAGACCAGACCTGAAGGTTGAGGTGAAGAAGATCCACCCGGAGATGTTGCCCTACCCTCAGGGGATGGGGCTGTCAGTCACGCCGACATAATGAGACTCCAGCGTGACCTGCTGGACACGGAGCTCCACGTGCTTCCTGGTTGGTGACAGACATGTTGCATGTGAGGGCAGCATGCGTGTCGTTTGGGAGATGGACGCTCGATGCCGAGGGCATGCTTAGCGGGTGTATTCTTTCTGCTTACATGGGGAGGGGACAGACGGCAGCTCCTCCTGGAAGAAGCAAGCTCCTGAGACCAGCTGGGCTGTGGGACCCCAGTCAAGATTTCCTCTGATGTCATGGAAGATTATCCTGGGTCGAGTGCTACTCTGCGTTCTCTGATTTGATCTAGCGAATGATTTAACTGGAAGGGCCAATGGGAATCCCAACTTCATGGCCAGTGGGTGAGAAGTGAGGGGGGCTTGTGGCTGGCATCCTGATTGACTCATGGGAAAGCCCAGGTTCACAGCCAGCGGGCCCCAGGGGAGGGTGTCAGGGGACCCCCCCCCCCAAGCAATCAGCTGGCGTCTGAGGTCTTTGGTAGGTGGAAAGCCACCCAGGGAGGTCCGTGACTTCTACCCCGTGAGACCGCCCTGACGCTGGGGGTCCAGGTCACAGGAGAAGCGCGGCATGTGCAGCTGCCATCAGCGAGGACACGTACGTAGAGTTGGTCTCAGAGAAGACCATCAAGGTGCCACCCTTGGTGGTCGTTATGCGCCGGAAGTCATCAGTCTGGCGTTCTGTGGGGCAGACCAAACGCACAGACACTCCGATTGGCCTAGGAAGCCTGGCCCAGCTTCTGCACGGGGCTACCACAGCCTAGAGAAGGCCTCTCCTTTCCTCTTGGCCAACCTGAAACCAGCCTGATGGGGGCCTCGTCTCTGATCATCAGCAGGCTCCAGCTTTGCAGCGGTTCCTGTGAGTAGGCGATTTCGAGGTGGGGGGGGGGGACAGAGAATAAAGCCATTGTCCTTGGTCATGTGGCATGCTCCAAAGGGAGCTGCTTTTCATGAGTATTTCAGACCCAGGCCCGGTCCAGAGCTTGAAAGGTTGGGATGACCAGGGGAGACGGTCACCTGCTGGACTTGACATTACGAATAGCTCCAGCCGCCTGCTGGCAGACCCAGCTCAGAAGTGGATGCCCTGAGACTCCTCGGGAGAAGTAATTAGTGTGTGAGGACACTCGGCTGGCATCATTTAGGGACTCCTTGGGAGAGGGTCAAGGGGTGCAGACCCTCGCGGCAGAGGCACAAGTTGGGCAGATGGGGTGGGATGACTGGACCTCTTTCTACCTTCATCACTGGCCAGCTCACACCCTGGTGGTCCTGTGGGTCCTGCCAACCCCAGGCTCCCTCCTAGGGACGCTTCCACTCCAGTTCCCCAGTGCTGACAAGTGAGTCACTTTCACCTGCAGAGAGGAGTTGGTGGTGGGTCGGCTCTGACTCCTGGCACTCCTCAGGGCTTCCTTGGCGCTAACCATAACCATACTCAAAGCAGATTGCCAGGTCTTTCTTCCGTGGCACCACCGGGTGGTTTCTGACACCAACTTGGGGTCAGCAGTGGAGCACTAACTGTTGGCACCACCTCGGAACCTGGGTGACTAGGGACCTTTCTCCCAAGATGGTGTTGCTGGTACCACCAGCGGGGAGAGTGAGGGGCATTCTGGAAATCCTCCCCAGCTACATCCTGCACACAGTGAGACCACTTCTTCTCCTGGGGGACTCGGGCCCCTCTGAAGAGGATTAGGTGCTCAGACTTTGACGTACAGGTCAGGCATTTGAAGCTTATTGTTCTCAGCCTGCGATGACCCGGTGGGGGGTCTGGGAGTGGGCGGACCACTTTGGCCCTGGCACCCTGAGTTGAGGCACCACCTCAGGCACTGACATTCCCCCCGTCATCTGGATGAGATTCTACTTTTCTTTCTTTCGTGGGGGTTCGGGTGAGAGCTTGCGGAGCAAATTCACTTTCCATTCCTGATTTCATTTTCTTGAGTTTGGGCCGGCTAGCCCACATGCGGTCAGCATATGTGGGCACACTGCCCTCTCGCCAGCGGATGCCTGGTGCTCTTGAACACCCAGACCATCTTCTAGGTGGCGGATACTCTAGGTACCTAACCCTAACCCTTTCTCCTCAGAGGCTCTGTGCACCGCTACAGATGGGGTGCTGCGCTGCCTAAGGTGGCCATCTTGGAAGTTGATTCACAGGCCTTTCCCTGTCTGCGTCTGGAAGGTCTGAGAAACGTAGTTCAGTGTCACAGCAACCCTTGAGGTAGGGGTGGTTGCTGTACCCAAGGTGCACTGGTGGGCATCATACCCGGTCTCTTTCACGGTGGGCATGAATGTGCTCAGAAACTCTAGGACGAATGCCCATTTCTCTGCCAGGCATGTGGGGGCACCCAACTTTGTTCCTTACCCCAACGCTTCTCTCCAGGACCATTGCCAACACTGAGAGTAAAGCTACCGTGTCCCCATGAAGACATGAACTCCACTCCCCGTCTGCCCCCCTCCCCCCACATACACATTGTCCCATGAGCACAGCAGAGCTGGGACAGCAGGTCAGTTCCCATGGGAGGGCCATTTGCTGAGCACAGCCTCCTCCTGGCGGGCTGGCCAGCCCTGGGCGAGGGGCAACCTGCCTGCCTCGGGAAGCAGTCCTGGTGGGCAGCATCCAGCCTCCCTGATGATGGCCTGGGTGGCCATCCTTGTGAGCAGGGAGTGGGTAGACTGGCTCATGTGTCACTTCCTTAGCGACTTGATGACCCTCCTTTGTAAAGCGAGGAAGCAAAGGGCATGACAGTGACCATCATCAGGGGCTGGGAGGAAGGCTCTGTTGGAGCTGGACCCCCGTGGACTGCAGAGGTCGAAGGGTTCAGTGCAGGGTAGCTTTGCCTGCAAGCAGCTGAGAAGTCCACGAGCTCCCAGGGTGCGTACCCTGATGGAGTGGACACAGTGACACACTCAGTGTCTGTTATTTGAACGGTGGGGGGCTCGAGTCCACCCCCAGGCACCTTGGAAGAAAGTCCTGGCAAGTGACTTAGGTCAAACCGGCCACAGAAAGCTCCCCTCTGCACACACGCAGCTCTTCGCTGTGTGGGCTTCGTTCAGGTTGGGAAACAGGGCTCCCAGTCTGCTGCCAGGGGCTGCTGAGGGATGAGAAGGAAGCAATAGTTCCCCATGCCGAGGCTGTGGGTTACTGCCATTCCCTGGACTGAAGCGGGAGGCTCAGCCTCTGCCCAACGGCCCAGTGGCCCTAAGACAAATATCCCCATGGCCTGGCACGGCGGAGCCAAGGGACACAGGGCGGAGTGGGCACAGCTCCCTGAACTGTCAATCCCAGGTTGCCTTTTGTGAACTGGGTTTTCAACTTGTCTTAGGCCCGTGGCCTGGTGACTCAAGAGGGGTCATGCGTCCGAGGGATCTGGCTGGCAGTGAGTGGGCGATGAGACATCTGCGTGTGTCCAGAGGGCAGGGTGTGGCTTGTGTGCTCTCAATCGGATTCCCACGCACAGCCCCATCCCAGAGCTCAGACTAGAGCCAGTGCCAGCAAGTGGGGCCCAACCTAGAGGACCCTATCGGACAGAGCAGACTGCTGCCGAGTAGAAAGCCTCATTTTCTCTCCGTGGGTTTCACCTGCTGACTTTGTGGTTAGCAGCCCAATGCTTAACCCACTGAGCCACCCGAGTGCCTATCAGGTGGCCCCACAGTCTCTAAAGGCTGTCAATCTCTGGAGAAAGTAGAACTGCCCTGTCGTTCTCCAGCAGAACAGATGGGTTCGAACTGCCAACCATTGGGTTAGCAGGTATTATGAGCATGTTGTGTTTTCCATCTGTACCATGTTTCTGCCTACATCTGTACACACAGTCTCCTTGGTCTAGTGAGTGGTCACACCTCATGAAAGATCAATGAGGCAAAGGCCCGGCCTGAATGATCACCCCGCCATGGTCCTTGAGCAGAAGAGCTGAAACAGAACGTGTCTCTTGGTCCCTGTTCTGAACTTCTCCAGGCTGAGGGATCTGCCGTCCAGGATCCCTGTGCTAAGGCCTTACTCCCTGCTTCTAGGTCAGTGTCTGGCGCAGTGAGCACTGGAAACGTGGGCTCCGGTTCCTCGGTGCTCACAAACCAGCACCTCGGATGAAGCATCTCGGAAAGACCAGGGCAGAGACCCCCGTGGTAGCAGTGACCCAAGGGCAGAGAGCAAAAGGCCCGCTCTTAGGCAGGAGGCAGGCTGCCCCCGTGGGCAAATGAACTTTCATGGGATGTTATCAGCTACTGTAGTGGGAAACAAAAATGGAACTGAGGTGCAAAAGGTGAGTCCTCTATTTCACGGGTTGATTTTCACGGGTCGAGTGGGGCCCAGCCAGTGCGGAGAGCTGGGGTGCTACCTGGAAAGGCAGTGGGAAAGACGAGGCCATCAGTTTCCATAACTACGTGCAGGCTGGGAAGACCCAGAGGGCAGCTCTGACCTGTCCTACAGGGAGTGGAATTCATTCAATGCCAGTCGGTTTGGGTTTTTAATTTTCATTTTAGTGTCTGACGGTTTTACTCTTGGAATTATCCATGAGAAGTACAACGTTCTTCATAAATCAAGCATTTTGCCAAGTGAAATAACTATATCCAATTTAAGGATTTTGGTCCCATGTGGATATGGATTATCTGCCCAGGCCTTTAATTTCTTAAAATTTCCCTTTGGGTCAGAGTAATTAATTTCTAAGTTCCCTCCACTCTGCCCCGTGGCACTAGACAGAGTCTGGCCTGGGACCCAGCCACGAGGGAAGACGGTGGCTTGACATCAGCCCCTCTGGGCCGGGACCAGGTCACGGCCTGACCTGGGCCTCAGCAGTGGCGCCTCCGCATTTCAGGGACGGCTTGGTCTAGTTACTAGACAGCCCCCCCAGTCGCTTGCCCCCCGACTCAGTTGGGAGGTTGGGTTTTCCTGCCTGCCTATACCAGCAGTGCACAGGGCCTCTTTATCTTTACTGAGCAGCGCTGCGAAGAGGCCTAATTGTCTTTTTGCTGGTGAGGGCCCTTTCAGTGCGTTCCCACCTCTGCTTGGGGGGAGGGAGGGAAATACTCTTCTCTGTGCGAAGCCAGTGCCTCCAGAAGTGTGAGTCACAGTCTCCTAGTTAGGGCCTAGGCAATTATGCAGATAACTGCACAGTGGATACGCAGCAAGGGCTTATTTCTCAGAACATAGTGACATGTTAAAAATATTTGCCTTCTTCAAAGGTACGTTTCCCCACCACTAAAAGTGACCGCACATACATATGACTCTCCATTTGCTTCTCTTCTAGTTAAGTGGTCTTGGAGGGCAGGCTGGTTGGTGTGTCCGTAAGAATTTAGTCACTGCAGAAGGTGGGTCACTCAACACTAGCTAGGCTCAGTGTCCGAGTGACTGTCTGGTCCACCAGGTGCATGATGGGGAGTCCTTGTGGCTGGTTGACAACTGGCCACTGACCGCAAAGTCAGCAGGGTGAAGCCCCGCTGCTCCCGGGAAAAGCCTGTGGCCTTTTCAACTTCTGTACTGCTAGGGTCTCAGGAACCCTCAGAGGCAGTCCCACCCTGTCCGACAGGGCCGCTGAGTCAGCACGCACTGGAGGGCAGTGAGTTTTGTTTGCTGTTTTGTTTTTTTTATTACCAGGGGAGGTATAGCCAAGACAAGACTATAAACGTGTCAGTCACTGTTCAGGGGACAGAACCAGCTTCCATAGACAGGGCCTTCTATCCTGACACCAGCCTCCCCCCACAGCAGCGCGTGTCACGGGATTTGGGTCTGTGACTGGGCCTGCGGGTCCGGCCAGTGGGTGACCAGCTAGAGCTAGCTGCAAAAAGAAGGCCATGGTCAAGAGTGTAGAGCGTCGCCCACTTCCTGAAGTTCCGGGTCTTCAGGGATGCCAAGCGCCACGTCTTTCTCCAGGGGAGCAGCTGGCAGGGCAGGCCCGCCCTCCCTGGTTCTGCTGACTGGGGTGTGCTTTCACTGCCCCACCAGGGCTCCCTGATTGGAGGCTGCCCTCCACGTGCTGAAAGCCACGAGGTTCTAGGAAAAGCTGTTGGGTCTCAGTTCTCGGACAAGCTGAGGAACGGTGTCCGTCTATAAAGATTCTCTGTCAGACTGGTGCTTTTCTTTCTCCACCGTCGCACTGTGGTTTCAGTGCGAACAGAAGCCTAACCCAGAGTCTCTCCCTCGAACGATTGTTCTTACACTGACACAGTCCGTTCTAAAGTCCCCGCCTGTGACGAAACCCCAAGGAGCAGCCGAGAGTCCGCACGTCCCCGAGGGGCAGTCTCTCCAGGGTCCCCCAGAGACGCCCTTCCAGGGACATCCTCTTCCAGTCCTCCAGGCCCCTCTCATTTGGACCGCCATGCTTCCTCCCACTCCGCAGCAGCCGACTCGGGGTTCTTGGGAATTGTTGGGAATATTGATTGCATTTTACTGCGAAAGTCTTTCATCTAGAAGAAGAAGAAACACAGTCAGTACTTGTTCCCACATGGGGACACAGCTAGGGTTATTAGAGATTGACAACTTGCTGGCTGGCTGAGATGGCCCACTGCTCACGGGCGGGGAGCAGAGTGGCGTCTCCTGCAGGCCAAGCCTTGGGATGATCTGCTTTCTATTCTTAGCAGAGAGATCAAGTGAAAATGCCCAGGTGGATGCTACCTGGCCTCTAAACTCTGGTCCCACCAGGAAGAGCAGGTACCCGTGGCTGGCCGGGGACACACAACCACGCAACGGGATGGCCTGTGGCATGCAGTATCCATCTGGAAGGACCTTAAGCTCACCCCACAGTGACCGTTGGCAGGAGCTGGACCCTCGGGCCTCGGCGTGGAGGGGCTGCGGCTGCTAGAGGATGGAGCTATTCGCAACAGACCCCCACGCCCTGCTACTGCACAGATGTGGGAAACAGAGCCAGGAAGGGGTTGCAGATAAACCCTCTGTGCTCCTCCGGAAGCACGCTCTCGGGGAAAGAGGCCTCGGTGTGTGTGGGTGCAGATGCAGCCCTGTCACGTTCTCCGGGTAAAACGTCCCCTCTCACAATGAGGCCAATTTCAGGTGCTGCTTGCAAGCCCATGGTTCTTATTATCTGCGCTTGAAGGTTGTCTGCCAGTGTGAGCCGTCAGACCCGACTGTCTGTCCCCCTCCTCAGTACTGCCCACACCCGACGAGGATCAGATGGTTCCCCGGGGTAAGAGGTCAAGCCAGCTCAGCGCCGACAAGGTTGGCCCACCACCCTAACTCCAGAACCCGCCCAGCTCCATTGGCACGTACCTCCCTGTCCCATGCATGCCTCTCGTCTACGATCTTCCTTCCTATTCCACGCTTACCCCTAGCTCGGCCCCCTCCAGTACTCGACTGTCTCCAACACAAGCCCTTCCTGTTCAGTGTGAGTGAGACGTCCTGCATCAAGTGCCGTGCTCCCTCTGGGCTTAAATCACACACCTGAGAACAAAGCCCCTGTCATCAAGTCGAAGCCGACTCGCCGTGACCCTGCAGGGGGCTGCAAGCAGACTGCCGCTTTCTCCCGTGGACCTGTTGGTGGGTTCAAACCGCTGACCTTTGAACTCCCAGCCACAGACTTACTCCCTGAGTCACCAGGGTTGTTTTGGCCGTGCCTCCTAAGTGTGGTTCCTAAGGGCTCGGTCGCTGTGCTGACGACCTATGCCATGCAGGTGACGGAGATGGCGAGGAAGACTGATAGAGGACCACGACCCCAGCCTTCAGGCAGACCCAATCTGGCAAAACAGAAGAAAACAAGCGAGAGGACCGAGGAGCAGCCTCGTGATAGACAAAGGACAGACTGAAGCTGTCCAAGCTTGCATTTTACCTGCGCCCACAGCAGTCACGCAATCAGACAGGCATCCGTGGCCCTGGTCCACTGTGTCAGAAGACATCCTCAGCGTGCTAAAAAGCATGTCATTTCGAGGACGAAGGTGAGCCTGACCTCAAGGTGTTTCCAGTTGCCCCACATGCATGCCACAGCGGGGCCGTCAATGAGGAAGGCCGGAAAATCGATGGCTCTGAATCACGCTGCGGGAGATGAGTCTTAAGCGTACTATGAACTGTCAAGAGAACGTGCACGTGTATCCTGGGTTAAGTACAGCCGGAATGTTCCCTCATCTCGAAAATGGTGAGACTCGGAACTCTGCAAATGGACAGGTCATCAAGAAGCACCAGTCCCCAGAGAAGGACCTCATGCTTGGTCAGGTAGAAGGTCAGTGACAAGGAGGGACATCCACATGCTGGACCGACAGTGACTGCAACAATGGGCTTAACTGTCCTGCCCGATGGTACAGGCCTGGGTGGGGTTTTCTTCTGTGGGATGAGGGGTCGCTACACCTTGAGGGACCTAACAGCAACAACACCACATGAAAGACACCCCTCCTTCAGGTTCCCAGGGTGTCCCCAGAACAGAGCCGGGCACGCGGGGATCCAGTAAGGGTGGCAGGAGAGAGTGAGCACCTATGAGATGGATGGGTGAAGCCAGGAGTGTCAGGGTGAAGCCAGGAGTGTCAGGTCCCTGGGCAGTGGGTGCAGCTGGTCTGACCGCTCGAGCCCACCCTCTGCTGCTGCAGCGGCTGTGGCCATGGAGGGCTGTGGGCAGCTCTGCTCTGGCACTCGGGGTCGCGTGGTCAGATGGAGGATGGGAGGAGGCAGGGCTGGAGCGCCCTGGAGAGACGTCTGAGAAGAGGGCTGAGTCAATGGCCGGTGCCCAAGGGGGCTCCTGGCAGAGCAGGTGCGTGAATTTCAGATGAAACGGAAGATAAGCACAGAGATTCCTTATCTATTTATGAAATCAATACCCAGCTTTACCGAGTTAAGCCACAAAACCAAGCTGTGCTTTTAAAATCTGGTCACATCGAAAAGAAATCTGCGACGTGAGAAATGCAGCAAAACCCCCTCACAGTGACAGAGACTAGGCTTCTCCTTTAACATATTTGAGATGCTTAAAAAGCTTTGGAAAGCTAAAAATAAAAAATAAAAAATTAAGGCACCAAATCCTTGATTTGCACAGGGATGAAGAAACACAGGGGAGGGGGGATGGCGGCCACGGGAGGGGGGGGTCAGTGGGCCAGCCTGACACTCGGAGCAGCACAGCAGGGCACGGGCACAGGTATCCAAAGGGCTTCCATGTGACGTGAAAATTACACAATAGGAATTGTAGTTGTGAGACAGACTAGTAGGCTGCAATTCTCGTGTTCATCAGGAATACTGATAGAGACAGCTTTTAAATCCTTGGGTGGGATCTATGCAAATCTAGGTGCCTTGAGGGGGTTCCCGTGAGGGTAGCTGGGGGGGTGGGGGGGTGGCGCAGGGCCCAATTTTGGGAGTGCAGTTGGGAAGAGGGGGAAAAGGAGCTGACACCAAGGACTCAAACAGAATGAAAATGTTTAGAAAATGATGGCAGCGTATGCACAGATGTGCTTGACACAGTTGATGCATGGGTAGTTTTGCTTAATAAAGGAGTCTATGGTTTGTAGCAATACTTTTTGACTTACCCTTCTCTGATGTAAGAAGGAAAAATAAGAGCCAAACTATAATCATGAGAAAGCATATAAAGCAGAATGCAGAAGTCTCTAAGTCCAGAATCTGTTAACACAAGACAAATGACTGCTCTATGTTACCGAGAAAAAAAGTTAAATTATGTTCAGTCAGTAAATTTATAGAGTAGAAAAACATAGCACATTCAATTTCTCTCAAAGATTGCCGAGAAGTATTTCAGTCAAGAAAATCCAGCTGTAGAGAACACTGCGTTTTCTGAAACACTGTTAAAGGAATAATGAAATATATGTGTGCTAATGCATCGCCATGCCCACAGAAGCAGCACGACAAGAAACAGAATGACAGATCGCACGGGGCAAACTGGCTGCAGGAAACCTCGTTGAAGTGTGAAAAAGCAAAGCTGCCGCCTGACGGCTGGGGCTGAGTCCTGCCCTGGTACGCCCGACCACCTCCTCGTAGGCGGAGCCCAGACAGTGCATGGAGAAGACTGGAGCAGAATCGATGGTGGGGAATTCGGAAGTACCAGGGCTGTCCAAAGAACCGAGGAGTCTGTCTTGGAAGGAGCGCAGCCAGAACGCCCCCTCACGTACTTTTGACAGGTTGTCTGGAGAGACCAGCCCCTGGAAAAACGACATCCTGGATGTCTCGCCCTGACGCGCATGGTGACAGTGAGCTGGAAAGGGCCCAAGGGCACCCAGCAACACCCCCTCACAGCCTGTGTCTCCGTGGAGCGACGGGTGCTTCAGATGTCTGTAATCATCCAGCCTGTCCCGGGGTCCCCGCAGGCACAGCTCAGGACACTCAGGGCCGTGTCCTCGGTGCTTCCACCAAGCAGGCTGTCTTTAGGGGGACCAGTGCAGGGTCCAGTTTCTGATGCGCGGTTGTGAGAAATGAGGACCAAGAAGACCCGGTGAAGTGAGAAGCCCTTCCCGGGTGGCCAGGGGCTGGTGGGAGGTGCTTGTCCATGTGGTCCTTGAGCCTGAGGGGGTCAGGCTGGGAACACAAGCTCCGGGGGCGGAGTGGAGCTCTGCTGCCAGTTGCTGGGCATTTACCTCCGCTCTCCTCCTGCGCCTGACTGCAAAGGGCTCCCTTTTAGTGAGGAAAGGAGGCGGGGAGGACTTTTAAAGAGGTGTGGTGGAAATATGCCCAAACGGCTCATGTCTTTGGTTCACAAAGAGGTCCAGTGATCTGCATGTCTGGTTTAGGCTGAGCCTCAACCTCCGATTCTGTCTCTGTCAACAACCTACGGCCTCATGTGCTCGGCAGGCCGGGAAAGACAAGTCACAGAGGTGCTTGTTCTCCGCCTTGGCTGTCACTTCCAGAGGGAACGAGGACTCCAGGGAAGCAGGCCTCCCTCCTTCTCCAGGGAAAGCACACGAGCTCTCAGATGGGTCCCTTTCTGCACAACCAGGAGCACTGTGCTGGGGGTCTTGGGAAGGAAACTGGTGGGGGGGGCTGGGGGTGGCACAGGCAGGAGCTTCCCCGGGCAGCGGAATGGCGCTGTTAGGGGCTCCCCTTCCCTTGCAGACCAGGGCCCGGGGCCCCAGGCCTTCCCCACCCCCCCACCCCAGGGCAGTGCCTTCAGCCACTCCAACTCAGACACCTGTCGGGTGGGATGCGGCCGAGCTGGCGCACAGCCTCCCTGACAGCGCCGCTTCCTTCACGCTGAGGACCTAAGCGGCATTTGACTTCTTGCTAGCCTCACACTTTGTCAACATCCTGAGATCAGAAAGTCTTGGTTATTCGGTACCAACAAACTCAGTGCCACTGAGTCCCACGGGGGCCCTACAGAAAAGAGTACACATGTTAGATTCCGGTACTAATTCGTTTAACCAAAAAGCTGCTGCATGAAAACAAAACCTAAAACAAAGTGCCCGAGCTCTCGGGGGCTTCACTGGCGTGGCTGCCTTGGCTGCCCTGGGGGCAGCTGGTGGGGTTGAACTGGTGACTTCTCAGTTGGCAGCTGGGTGTGTAACCACGAAGCCACTGGACTCTTCACTGATGGTTTATTATTGATTAGTTATTCCTGCACGCCTGAAAATGAATTTTCTGTCCGTACTAGTTTATTCCTGAACTATGAGAAATACAGCAGGATATATTGGTGAAGTGCGAGATGAGTCAAAAAGTCGAAAAAAGGGATTTGAGAAAACTTTGAGCGAATGTTTCTGGGCTGAGTATAAAAGCAAACAAAATAACTCCCGGAGTCGATTCTGACTCACGGCGACTCTGTGGGACAGAGGGTTGAGGAGCAGAGAGCCTCCTCTTCCTCCCGCACAGTGGCTGGTGGTTTCGAATCACTGACCTTGAGGTTAGCAGCCCGATTCCTGTAACCACTATGCCGCCAGGGCGCCTGGCCGGGTGTGAGGACGGCAGGAAACGGCATGGAGTATTAAGGTGGAAGGCTCACACACCGAGCAGAGCCGCCAAGAAGAGGAATGCCCTTGACGAGATGACCTCCAGGTCTGGCCCTCTTCTCTTCCAGATCGCTCTCCAAATAAAAACCAACCCCCCCCCCCCCTCCACCGCCGTGTGCTCCCTCCTACCAGTCAGAAACCACCTGTTCCTCTAGAGAGAACAAGGCCGGGCAGCCTGGCCCGGGGCCTGCCCAGCTCCTCAGGGACCCATCACTTGGAGCCTGTCCATACAGGGCATGGTTGTCTCTCTTTTCTTTTAGCTATCTGGGCAACCTCACCATCTTTCCTGAATTACTGTGTGAGGGGCACTGGTCTCTAAACAGAGATCTCTGCCCCCTGCTGAAACCCAGTCTCAGCTGCTGTCCCCCTGAGGTCCCTCCCCCCCAACACGCCCACATCCACTGCTGTCAGGTGGACTTGAGTGGATTCAGGTACGCACAGACCCAGAGTTGAGAACAGAACTGTTCGTGGGACTTTCCTAGGCTGCGCTCTATGGGAACAAGTGGCCAGGTCTTTAGACAGCGGTTCTCAACCTTCCTCATGCCGTGACCCTTTCACACAGTTCCTTGTGTGGTGGTGACCACCCCCCTGCCCCCAAACATAACATTATTTGGTTGCGGCTTCTTCACTGTAATTTTGGTACTGTTACAAATCAGGAATTTCCAGTGAAAGGGTCATTTGACCCCCAAAGGGGTCGCGACCCACAGGTTGAGAATCACTGTCTAAGCGCTCATACTAGGCTCAAACTGGTGGCTTAAAATCTTCCAGAGGGGCCTCAGCAGGCAGGCCTGGCCAGCTGCTCCCGAAAGGCCACGGACTTGAGAACCCTGTGGGCGTGTTCTACTGTGCACACAACCTGCACACGCTCTGTGGATGGTGAGGGCATCAGCCTGACAGCCACCACTGGCAGGGAGGGTCTGGCTGGACGTACGCCGGCCTGTTCCTGGCCAGGCCAGCAGAGGGCGCCACGAGCCCACAGGCCGTCAGCACTGTCCCCACGTGGTGCTGGGCAGGACCCCCTTCTTCTGAGGGCGCATGGAGGAGGGGTCTTCACCCAGATGCCGGGTTTGGACCATTTGGTCCCACGTTTCCTCACTGGGGACTGCTTTCTACTGTCAGAGAGGGCATTTCCCAAACAGGCAGAAAGTACTGATTTAAAAAGTGTCACTTGATCAAGCAAAACCTCCTAATTGCCATTAGCAATACTGTCCAAGTGCAAAACTCAATTCGGCTGTCTGCACCCCTCGGAGCAGGGTTGTGTGGCAGGGATTTCTTTGGTAAGTCCACAGTCAGGCTTCCTGAGGAAGAGCCACGCTTCAGTGACTCGGCTCAGGCTTCTGGTGGGCCCACAGGGCAGATTTGTGAGAGCCGCTGTGACCTCAGCATTCGGCTTTCATGAGTCCACACCGACACGGACACCGATCAGCCACAGGCCTCTCCGTAGGAGGAGAGCGTATCTGCAGCCTCTCTCCTGGGTGCCAAGCCTCCAGGGCAGGAAACTCGGCCTCCCCTCGATATTGTGGTGTTGTTAGGGGCCAGAGTCGACTGTCTCTTACTGACCCAGTGTCCAACCGAAGGAAACACCGCTGTCCTGCACCCGCCTCACAACTCTGCTCGTGGATGAGCCCACTGCTGCAGCCACTGTGTCCACTTATGTCCTCTTTCCCCCTGACCCTCTACCCAGCACGCTGTCCTTCTCCAGGGACTGGTCTCTCCCGGCAACACGTCCAAGGTGTGTGAGACCAAGTCTAACCATCTCTGCCTCTGAGGATCCTTCTGGCTGTTCTTCAAGACAGCTGTGTTTGTTCTTTGGGCAGTCCCTGGTACTTCCAATATCTTTGCCAGCACTAAAATTCACTTTATTTAAACAATCATCTAAGTAGTACTACACAGACGTTCATGTTCTAGATACAAAAGACCAAACAGTCTAGTTTACAAAGCTTAAGTTCTCATGTGCATCATTTTATCTAAATGACTTCATTTTGTTGGTTCATGGAACATAAAGTTGATTCATTCTTAAAGCTTCTAAATCAGACACTAATTGTCTTTTCAAAAATCTGAACATTTGCCTGCCCCCAAAGTAGGTACCATATGAGGTCAAGGAAGTTTTGTGAATGCCATAACAGTAGTGCTTAACTTATCAGTATAAATGAGAAAAAGTACAATCTAGCACAGTTCTTAAAAACCAATACCGCTATTCCTCAAGTATCATGTAAGCTAGACGAAATAGAGTGAAAAGTAAAAAAATGCTTCAGCCATCAGCTCATAATTCACTCACGTACTTTAAACCATAGCTAGCCCCAGTTTTCCCCACGTTTGCTGTCTGACCATCTCTCAATATGTATCCCAGTCTTTCCCTTCCCGGTGCACCGCAGCCTTGCCCCATTGCCCACGGTGCTGGAGCAGGGCTCCCCTTCTCATGTGCAGAGTGCGGGCCCGTCGTAGGTGGGGATGCTGGGGGCTGAGGCTGACATTCAAGGCAGCAGAAAGCCTGGCCAGCTGGTCAAGAACTGGGAGACCAGGTCACAAGCAAATCCACGCTCACTAGCCACCCCAGCTTCAGCCTGGACCCTAACCCCATAGCTCCCGTCTCAGGCGAGGGAGGGGAAACCGGCCACACCTGGGACCCGAGGGCTGGCAAACCTGGGCCCTCCCTGCACTCAGCCGGTACAGGTTCTGCGATGTGTCAGGCAAGGCCATTCCCCACTGCCTCCACTGTGGCGGGAGGGCAGCAGGCTCTGCTTCGCAGACTCTGGCCCCAGGTTCTAGCTGGCCAGAGCAGCACCCTGTGTGCCCATGGTGACTTGCGGGAGAAGACCTGGAAGGCTGGGTCAATGACGCGCTGAGGTGGCGCACTCACTAAGGTCAGAGATGTTCCTTCAGCTAGTCCCATCACTGGCAGCATCAACTCCCCGCTGTGTTTCGGCCCCCACCCCCACCCCCATGAGCACACCACCTCGGGACAAAAACAAGATGTGTGTTGGCCCCACTCCAGCTAGGGCCATCATTCCCTCCTCCCCACCACAGTGGGAGCCTCGCCTTGTCTCTCCAAGGTCCCACCTCTCTTGTCCCCTTTCCTACAATCCCTTCTCTCGGTCTCACCCTGCCACTCCCCACACGGGCTGCCACAAAGACTGGTCAATCCTGGGCTTGAGTGACTATGTCCAGCAGGCTGGCGCCCACTGCTGTCGAGTCTATTCAGAATCACCGGGTTCCCAAGAATAAATCTTCGTGGGAGCAAATAGCCTCGATATCCCCCACGGAGGGGTGTGAACTGCCAGCCTGTGCTCCGCAGCCCAGCACAGCCAAGGTCACCCAGTGCCACCGCTCCTCCCGGACATCTTGCTTCTCATGGCTCCCAGGACACCCGCTTCCTGTTTCCCCTCTTTCTTTGGGAGACTTCTTTGCTCTGTGGCCCTCACCAACCCCCAACTCCTACACCCCAAACGTGCCCCCTGGCCTTGGTGAGTCCTCCTGTCAAGTGGCTTTAAATATCACCTGTGTGGTGCTGAGCCCGCCACCCTGACCTGTCGTGCAGCTGCTCCAACCCCTCTCCCTGGAAGTCTAGACGTGTAACTGCTGACTGTGACCCACTGCTCGGCTCTCTGACAGACCTCTCAAACTCACAAGCTCATCCTGAGCTTCAACAGGCCTGTGCTAGTCAACGCCAACCTGTGCCAACCTGGCCGATAAATACATCTGAGTTTCATTGAAGGCTGGAGACATATGGTGCCGCGAGCCTCGCCCTTCTGGTTCTCTGATGGTCAGACCAGGGTGCGGCTACCTTAGCTAGTTCTCTGCCTCAGCTGGCAAGGCTCAGACATCTTTGAGCCCACAGGGGCCTACCCTGGTGCAGCCCTGGGTGCTGGAGTGGCGGTGTGGAGACCCCTGCCAGGGCTGGGATGCCGACACGTTTACTGATTCCACTTTCCTCCTGCCGCCAGTGTCATTGCGTGTTTGTGAGATTGAGGAGGACTTTGTAGACTGGTGTTGGACATACGGGCTAATGTGGGACTTACGTGCTTGGACTGGACGGTGTTGGGATGCTTTCTAAATGTACAGTTACCCTTTATATGAAACTCCCTCTTAGACATATATGTTTCTGTGGATCCCTCTAGTCTACCCAGACTAACACCAGGGCCCCAACATCTGCTCCTCCCCCACTGGCCCCCTGCACTGTCCCGTCATCAGGCCCAAAGTGTCGGCAATCTGGTCCGTTCTACTTTTTCATAATTTAAAGGGTCACTTTAAAGTGTATTAAATATTTTACGATGTTTAATATACATGGATGCCCAACGGCATCAGAAGTTGATACAGTAATATTCTCTTAGGGAAAGCCTCCTGCTGGGGGTTTGAATCTATTCAGAAAAGCCTTACAGACCAGGGCAGAACTAACTGCTCCACCGGGTGTTTGAGTTGTAAATCCCTTACAGGAGCAGATAGTCTCATTTTCCTCCCAAGGTGTTACTGGCAGGTTTGAACCAATGGTCTCACGGTCTGCGGCCTCACACTTATGCCACAGCACCATCTACATTCTTACTTGATTAGATTTCACCACCTTCAAATACTTAGTTAGCTATGTGACTTGCTAGTAAAAAGTGGCCTCCATGGTTGTGAAAACTCTGTCAAATCCACAGCTGCCTTGTCTAGGGCAGGGCCCAGCTGGATGCCCCTTTAAGGGAGGGAGGTGCAGACTGCACAGGGGGTGGGGGGCAGGGGCAAACCTCACAGACGCTCCTCCAGGGGCTGGTACTCACACTGTGGACGCCGAGTGCCTTCCAGACGGCGAAGCTGAGGACACCCACTCCACACCAGGCATAGAGCGAGCCCCAGCCCAGCGCGCGCAGGGCCAGGGCTGCCCCGCTCTCTGGCAAGGCTGCCGTGGCTGTGCTTCCCTGAAACGAAGACAGAGGTCAGGGTGAGGAGGGTCCACGCAGAGAAAGGCAAGGATTTTGAGTGCTGGGGAGGAATCGCTCTGTGGGCACAGCGTGCCGCGGGGGTTCTGCCGTCCTCCTACCACGCTCAGGCTGGCTGGGCTGCTACGTTAGTGCTGAGCCCGCGATTGACCACCGTCGCCTCCTGGGGGAAGGACCTAGAGATGCGCTGAGGAAACCCTGAGTGCAGATCGAGGGGGTCCCCCAAGCCCAACCCTCCAGGCCCGGCTTTCTCTGACTGATAAACCCTGGCGTATGCAAGGCACAGTGATCAGAGCAGGGCCGGGACTGGGGAGGCGGAGGTGGAATTGAGGGGCAACTGCCTTCGCACAGAGTTCAGATCAATAAGAGCCCCTGATAAAGTGAGTTTTAAAAGAAGTTCAGAAGAGCAATACGCTCCCTTATTATAAAGCAGTCAGTCTGGGAAAGCCTGGATGTCAAACCCAGGACTAAAGAGAACTGGGCAAACAGCACACGGAGACAGCTTGCGAGGCTCATACATTGGGAAAAACATCCACTCTCACCTGCGCAAGGGAAACTATCAGCGGCTTCATGTGGATTTCAAGGGTTCCTTTAGCTTGTCAGAGATCACGGCATGCTGCGACTGGGGAATGGTGCTCGGACACCCAGCCCTGGTGTAGCTGCTTACAGCTCTTTCAAGAGGCCCGTGCTGGGGTGTGTCCTCCAATGCAGTGATCCTCTCCCCAGCCCCCTCTCAGAGGGATCGTGTCAGGTCATCAGGAGTGCCAGTCAAGGTAATGCCCGCACATACACTCACACACACTTACACACACAGGAAGCAGTGCACAGTAAAAACACGCGGCCAAGCCCGGGCCACATGGCTGTGACCCAGGTGTGAGTCTTCTCCGGATGCAGATGACTGGGGACGAGGAAGTCCTGTGCCACAAGTGACCCTGCCCGGGAGGGGAGGGCAGGGCACTGTCAGTATGACAAAGGAGGGCTACACCTTAGTCCTCGCTAGGCTGTTGGGCACTCACCCACTTTTCACAATGATTTGGTTCCAGTCAGACATAATAGTTTCCATGGCTACAACTTCATTTTTGTTTTCAGCTTCATTGTTTCACACCGGTTTTACTTGGTTGGTATTTAGTATGGTTTGGCAGATAACTGACAGGGAAAAATGAAAGATTCTTTAAACTCATGGGACTATATTCCCTCTCTTTACAATGGATAAATTACATTGTAGTTAATTTTCAAGTCCAGGGCAAGCTGTGAGATTAAATAAATGACTCACAATTGGGTACCCTAAATTGAAAACCCCAAGTTGGCCTGTTAAGTACTACGACTGCTTCCTTTGCTTTCAGGAAGGTATACATTTGAACGACCCCAAGCAACGACTGTGCGTCAGCTAATTTACACCTGGGACTCGTTTCCATTTCAAACGGCAATCCCACACGTTATGGTGGAGAAATTGCACTCCTTAAGGGGGAAGGTCGCACGGCTGATTGATGTAATTGCTGTAAGTTGGGTAGCTGTAAAAGGCTGCGTTGGCAAAAGTTGTGTGAGACGTTTAGGCTACTGAGGTGCAGCTAACGTCACGGGCTGCAGCCCCTTGGTCTGGAGGTTGGAGGTCATGGTTGCATAGGACATCTGTTGCACAGTGTGTGTGTGGGGGGGAGGTTTCCTAAGAGCGTGCATGAGGCCGTTCAAGGCACAACAGGTCTCTCTCACTTGGAGCAAGAGGAGAGTCTAGGTTAGGAGGAGCAAATGGAGTGTCCCTGCGTCTGTGAACAGCTGGCCCCGCTCCTGGGAGGCCAGCCCTGGAAGGTGTCTGTTGCCATTACTGAACCTTCTGGCTTCAGAGTCTGTAGACACATCTTGATTAAAAGGGGGGTGGGAACTACAAAACACAAATTCAAATTCTTATGGAACTCAGATTTTCTGGGAATCTGGTGGCTGGATGAGCCCCCAACACTATTGCCCTGACTCTTTAAATCTTAAGCCAAAAATATCCCCCTGAAGTCTTAGCACCAAACAGTAGTTTCGTTAGACGAGAAAAGGATGAGTGTCTAGCGATCTCTGTTCTGGGATCAGACTGACAGAGGAGCTGGGAAGGTCCAACGGGAGAGGCAGGTGGCAGCACGTGTGCCCATGGGAGAGATGGCTCAGAAGGAGGGTAAGGATGGTCACCCAACATGAGGACCGTGACCAGGGCCACTCAGCTGTGGCTGGAGAAACACTCAGACTATTCAGTGTTTCAGCAGCTCCAGGTCTGTGCACTGTAAGAGTCAACTTGATGGCAGTGGGAGGGTAATCCTAGAATTGTCCTCTGAAGAGAACCACTATTATGGGACGTATATCTTTGTTTTTAATTCAGAATTAAACTTCCTAATGCTACCAGCTTACACTTGATGCACAGAAGTGGTCGCACCTTCAGTGTCTCTTCTCACACCCCCTGCTTTCCCCAGAGCTCAAACAGGGTGGCGCTGGACTAGGAGCTGCAAGGTGCTTAACTGGCTGCTCCAACGAAGACAGAGGTACCTCCTAAGGAAGGCCTGGTGATCTGTCAAGGGTCACGGCCATGACAAGCCTATAGAGCTTGCTAACAGGCAGGGTCACGAGGACTCAGAACTGTCTTAATGGCCACTGGTGCTCTGGCTACGCTTACAGTGAGGGAGGTGACGGTTAGTGCTTTCTGAAGCACTGCCTCCCACTGCGGACTGCTGCTGTTGGAAGCAGGGCCTTGGGGGGGGGGGGGGGGGACAACCCCGCAAGCCCAGTGATTCTGGCTGGAGCCACACAGGCAAGTGCAACTTGTCACACGCAGGGCAAGCTAGTCTCTCCCCATGGGCATCTGCGTAAAGGGCTGTTCCGGCCTCCGGCTAGCACCTGCCATCCTGCAGATCCAGTGTCATCGCTCAGTGTCTTACCTGTCACACCTGCCCTGTGAACTCAACGTTGGTTCCTCTTGCTTTCTTCTAGTTAGTGCAGCTACCAGTCTCTCGTGGCAGGAGAGAGGACTTCGGTGATTACACTTGTAGGTTTTTATCTTGATAGGCCTTGAAACTTCTGAGTAGGGAGGGTCACTTGGTGATTTTCTAATTCCCCTCTCAGAGCTGCCCTCCAGCTAGAAGTGCCTCATCATGCCCGGCATTCTGCAGATACATGTGAAGTCTTCACCATGACTTGTATTCCATATCATTTCTTAAATTTAAGAGTCTGCTCCTCTCCTCCAAGGAAGTGCTCCGTGAAAAGTCCCCTTCCTCTAACACAGCAGTTCTCAATCCTTTGGGGCCCAAACAACCCTTTCACCCGACTCATAACAGTAGCAAAATGAATAATTTTATGGGTGGGGGGAAGGGGAGTCACCACACCATAAGGAACTGTATTAAAGGGTCGCAGCATTAGGAAGGTGAGGACCACTGCTCTATAGATAAATCTATCTGGGGAGTTCATATAAATGCTATCACGCAATATGTAACTTTTGGTGTCTGGCACCGTTAATGGAACATAATGTTCTGAAGGTTCACCCATCACAGCACAAACCGACTCCATTTTTATGGCTGGGCATTACTCCAGGGTGCCCTGAACCCTTCAAAGCTGGGACCTGGGTGAGGTGGAGACCTGTCAGAGGAGGAAAACACAAATATTTTCCATGGGAAGGAGAGAAGTACAAGACTGCACCCAGCCGGAGGTGGGACACACTGGGACAAGTGTCTGTGAGGTCCCGTTCTCGCGGTCTTGCTGCGTCAAGGGCACCCCCTTCGTCAGCGGCAGGGCATTCTGGCCGGCACGAGCTACACTGCTCGGAACAGGTGTGCAAGTGCTGTCGGAGAGCTTCGGTTCCGTTTTCATGGCTATCTACCTGGGAGGGAATCTTGAGGTCACATGGTAATTTTCTGTTTAAACTATCTGAGGAAATCAGTACGACTGACTTTTAATTCTATTTACTATATATATATATAGTATACTATGAATATATATGAATATATATATATATATATATATATTCAGGAGTGGGAGCACTCTTGAAAACTGGAAACAAGCTCTGCAGGGCGGAGCTCTCATTGCACGCCTTTTTCCTATGGAGCAACTCGCCCGAGTCAGTGCACCCAGGGAGTGCCGGGGAGTCAGTTGCCGGGGAGGGTCTCTCTGGTCTCTGTGAATTTTTTCATCACAGCAGTTTCACTCAAACCTTGTTTTTTGTGATGGTCGATTTAAGAAAAAGCATATGGTTGTGGAATTTTGTTTCCTGCTCATGAAAAATGACGCAGAAATTGTTTGGATGTTGAACACAGCTTACAAGGACAGCACTATGGGAAAAACTCAACAGTCCCAGTGGCTTGTTTTCTTGTTTCAAAAAAAACCAGAGGGGGGCGCTGTCAGTCATCCAAACAGATGAGTCTGAAAAATGTTTCCAAGAATGGGATCGCAGATTTAACAAATGTATTAAGAGTAATGGAGCATACTTTGATGATTGATAAGGTTGTTCTGCAAAAAAATTTATACACATAGTTTTGGAGGGTAAAAAAATTTTTTGGGGGGGGTACTCCCTTCAAATATAAATATATATGACTTTAAAAGCCTTAATTCCCAGAAAGTACATCTTTCATTACTCTTTTATGAAGAAATGCATTTCCTGTTGGGCCATTAATCCTTCCAGAAAAAGCAAGAAAATTCTGTCAATAGTTCTGCTCCTACTCCCACCAGGGCAGTGACGCGGGGGAAAAAAAAAAAAGAGTTCTGCCAACCTCCATCACTGGCATTTTAATTGCGATGACACCAAACTAATCAGGCAGTCTGATGAGAGAGCACATCTGCAACATCCTGCTGTCCATCCGGAACTAGGACGCCACTCACTTGAGCCTTCGTTTTCTCTCTGCAGTGCCCGGTGCAGGGCTTGCATGTAGGGCTTCCGACTGTGGTTGTGGAGAGCGCCCAGGACACCCGACTTCTGCACCCCATACCCCGCTTCAGGACGGAGTCTCCTGTGGTTGGGAACAGCTGACATCTTTACTAGACAGACCCAGTCAGATGTGGAGATTGTTCTTCAGCCGTTCTCTGCCTTTAGAAACAACATTGGCGCTCCTCAGAGCCCTGTTCACCACTGGCCGTCAGTTCAGTGGTCCCCTGGAGACCACGGCTGTCACACACACCCACTAGCTTACTTAATTGGCCTGAATTCCCCTCCAGAAATAGTAGCATTAAACCAGGCCCGTTGACATGCTCTGGCCTACATTTTATTTTAGAGACACAGGTCATTCCTTGGGAAGAAAAAACATGCTCACAGGCTCACACACACACACACACACACACACACACACACACACGCACCATATACAGAAATAGTTTATAAATATGTACATTTTTGCAAATATATATTTATACATCTCATGCCATCAAGCCAGTTGCAGCTCAGAGCAGCACTACAGAGCAGGGTAGAGCTGCCCAGGGGTTCCTGAGACTGAAATCTTTTCAGCAGTAGACACAGTTTCATCTTTCTCCTGTGGAGCAACTGGTGGATTCAGACCTTTGACCTTGTGATCAGCAGCTCAACAGTTCAATATGCCATCAGGGCTCCTTTATATAAATGTACATGTAACTATATATATATATATATATAATTTACACAAAACCATATTTTTTTCATTAAATCAAGTATAAAAGGGTAATAACTGTGCATAAAAGGAAGCCTTAGGCTGAGCCCCGGTGGCGTAGTGGTTGTGCGCGGGACTGCGGCCCACTGGGATGGAGGTTCAATTCCCGCTCACGGGAGCAAAGGCTGGGCCTCCTACTCCCACCACCAGGGCAGTGATGCCTTAAAAAAAAAAAAGGAAGCCTTAGGGTTGAGCCCTGGGGGCATAGTGGTTGAGTGTGGGATTGCGGCCCGCAGGGTTGGCGTTCAAATCCAGCAGCAGCTCTCCAGGAGTAAGGCTGGTTCTCCTATTCCTACCAGGAGGCAGTGATGCCCACAGAAAAAAGAGAGACGTCTTAATGACATAACAAGATTAAAATCTTATTTTGCCTTTTAGATTAAAAAACAAAACAAAAATTTTTTTAAATACCAACCAATCAAACTGGCACAATTCACAGTTCTAGCACATCAGACTCATAAAAAAATGTTGAGATTAAAGAAGTCCTTATTATTCTCTATTTCCTTCCCAATATAAATTTTAGTAGAAGTTTGATGTTGAAAATAGTCACAAGCTTTTTCCTCTGTGAGTGAATTCTTCAGTTCACCAAAAAATTAAAAAGAAGTCCTAGAATATTCATATCTCCTGCTAAGAAATTTCAAAAATAACAATGGCTCATTTGCTGCAGAAAATGATTAACTTGCCCAAAATGAATGTGAGACAAAAGATCTCTAGCTATGAGTGACATCTATATGATAAAGGCTACATTTTCCCCCACTGCCACAGAATTTTCCCAACTTACCGTACATACTTGAGGATAAGCTGAAATTTTCAGCACATTTTTAAAGCAGTTTTTGTGGTAAAACTAGGTGCCTAGACTGAGATTCGGGTCAGCTTATACTCAAGTATATACAGTACATGAAAAGTAAGGCATATGAAGCCTGAGAGGAACAAAGCATACTGTATTCAGCATCCTCGAGACAAAACAGAACAGGAAACTTTCTACATGAAGACTCTGGAGTTATAATATCTATGAGTCTAAAGGTATTTCCCTGCATTCTTCAAAATAGCAAGTGACAAGATGAACTTATTTCTTAGGCACGGAAACTATATATATATTTTTTAAAAGGCCAGCTGTGCAAAATCTGTCAGAACAGCAACTATGTTCCTGAGAACAAGGCTTTTTTTTTTTTTTTCAGCTTTTCTTCAGTTCAGTTCTGGGATGATTTGATATAACTTAAATTAATTAAAACAACAATGTTGAACCTAGTTATTTTCCCTGCAAAGCACTCTTATATAACATTCTGGTATTTTTGGAAGTTTTAAAAAACATATTCTTTATATCACAAAAGTAGCTGGCTACATTTTTATAACACAAATATTTTTTAAGGTTTAGCTTGACAATTTCTCAGAAGCTGTTGCTGTGTCAGAAAGATGACTAATGACTTGCCCTTTCTGTTTATTACATAAATAGGTCTTAAAATAATTCAAGAGGTATTGGAAAGATTCTTACAATGCCATCATATTAAGCAGGAACACCAAATTACTTTAGATCTGCTAGCTATATGAGTGCATGTCTATTAGAAGCTTCACAGAGTTCATGGAAAATTCCAATTCTTGGAGCTTTTTGAAGCCCCTTTGTATTATTTCAACTGAGCGGACAAGAACCATGAACATGTTAACTCATAGTGCCACAAGAAGTGGCACCATGATTTTATGAGGCAGATGTTATACAAATATGAAATGTACCAGCTTCAAAAAAAAAAAAAAATCTTGAACTTTTGGCCACACTAGCGTGTACTTCTTCCCTCTTTATTTCTTCAAATAATGGCAATGAAAAATATTCAGCTATCCAGCCCACTGGCTTATAGCTTCCAGTGTTCCAGCAGGGGACTCAGTTGAGATAATGGAAACACTTTAATGTGGTGGAGATCATCCTCCTGAAGTAGTAGTCGTGAAGGCAGTCCCCCACGGAAAAGCTGTGTCATTTTCAAGCTCTTTGAGAGTACAATTTGAAACTGTACCATCATTATTCCCCAGGTTTAATGGGGGAAGTCTATTAAAATAATGCAGCTAACAAGTACTGTCATTTCTTCCCTGAAGTCATCGGAGATGGAAAGTGACACATGGGGCAGGGGGCTGAATCCCTCTGTGCCTCCATTTCCTGACCCGTTAGTGGGGATGGCAGGAACTCATGGGCATATTTGAATAAAGGCTTGGGAAAGGCACTAACAAGCACCCACGTGTTCGAAAATAAAGCTGCTCTTGGCTCTCGTTATTAATGCCGGCGAGGATGGGCGGCATTCAAGCGTTATAAAAGGCCGCCCACGTTTTCTTTACTTCTCCCGTACCCGCCTGCAGCCCTTCCTGCTAACATCATCGACGGACTTCAGAGCCACGCACCTTATTGAACCAGTCGGGGCTTCTCTTCTTAGCGAGTGACAACGTGGTAACGAATCCAGCCAGCATGCCGGCGGCCGCCACCGTGCCCAGGAAAATGCCACCTGTCAAGAGGAGGGGGCGGGGCGGGCCGGAGGGAGCGATACAACAAACAAACAAACAAACAAACAAACAAAAAAGTGGAATTCAAACGATGGACGTGGGAAAGCCTTAGGCACTGGTTTAAGATACGCCCCTCAGCTTCTTTAAAAAATGCAATCGGAAACGCTGGCTGAGCAGCTCTGGTGCGTGGTGGGCGGCAAACCCGTTGGAGAGAAACACACACACACACACACGAGTCCAGATTCTGACTCGGCGATGCTGGGGCTGGGCACAACCGCCCCGTGGGGTTTGCAAACTGTCCTCTTTATAAGGGAAAGCGACCCCCACCTCTCTCTGCCCCTGGGGAGCAGCCAGTGGGTTGGCACGCCGAGCACATCAGGGCTTTCCATGAAGACGCACGGGCTGCCACACCGGAGGGCGCCCAGCACCTCTGGTCCCGGGGTCACCCGAAGGTCCCCATCCCAGCTGCAAGGAATGGGGCGCAGGGTCTCCTTCCCTGGCACAGTGCCGCGCCGGGGGCACCAAGCAGGTGCGGGGGCAGCGCGTGGCAACCTGGCCTCGCCCTTGGGGAGCCTCCCCTACACCGGGGTCGGGGGGGGGGTTGTTGCGCGTGGGACTGGGGATCGCACTCTGTCACCCGCGCCACACACATCACACCTTTAACCAAAAAAAGCCGGTGGTCCGCGGGCTCGGGCGCCTCCAGGCGGGACGCCGACGCCTGGGGTGGGGCGCCCGCCGGCTCCATGTTCCCGTGTCGCCCGCTGCTTCCGGTGCCGAGTCGGCCCCGGGCGGGTGCCGGTGGGAGGCGGAGAGAAAGGTTCCGCCGCAGCCTCTTTCCCCCAGTGCAACCTGCAAACGGCTCCGCCGAGCGGCCGCGGCGCCTGCGCGTCTGGCCCCGCCCCGCCCCCTGCCGCGGGGCCGGAAACGCGCGGGGCCCCAGCCCTTGTCCCCAGGCCAGGGTCCGGCGAGGGGGTCCTCCCGGCGGGTTCCCCCCGGGAGGACCGTTGGCCTCCTCCCACCACGGTCATGACCTTGGACGTGGAGTACGTGGTCTTGTCGCCGGGAACCGCAGCCCTGGCCGGGGGCGCGGGCCCGCGCGCTCTGAGAGCCTGGAGCTCGGGGTCCCCGCGCAGCCCGATTCCTCTCTGCAGCGCCTTGGCCCGCGCTCACCGGCCCCGTCCCCGTGAGGCCCCAGTCGCTGCTCTGCTTCCTGGCAAAGGGGTGACGGTTGGCACGCACGCACGTCTAAGGCACAGGGTTTATTTCCTAAGCGAGCCAGCCCACCCGCTGCCCACGACTTGGGCAAGAATCTGCCATGCGGTGCTCACTTTCCTGATATGATCCCTGAGGACAAAGGTGTGCATATGCTAATGTGGTGAAGAAAGCTGATGGTGCCCGGCTGCCAAAAGATACAGCGTCTGGGGACTTAAAGGCTGGAGTAAACAAGCGGCCATTCAGCTCAGAAGCAATAAAGCCCACACGGAAGAAGCACACCAACCTGTGTGATCATGAGGTGGTGAAGGGACCCGGTGTCGGGCATCAATAAGCTAAAATTATATTATTATTAATGAGGGGAAGTACAGATTGGGGACCCAAAGCCCATCAATAGGTGAGGTGACATCTTTTGCA
>PVJH01013359.1:0-60835 GCA_004026705.1 Nesogale talazaci | reverse complement strand
AAAAAAAAAAAAAAAGTCAAGATCAGAAAACATTAAGAATGCATTTCCATTGTCCATTTCATCTCTCAGCCATGCCAGTAGGCACATTTGTCTATGGTCATTGGACTGTCAGTCATGCAGCCATTTTCTCCTCTCCGCTCAAACATGTATTCAAAAGTTCCCGTAGCACTGCTGAGGGCCAAAGGCCACTCCACCGTGCAAGCCAGCCTCCTGTCTGAAGGCACTCAACTTTCCTCATCTTGGGGACCAGGACACTTGCTATCTCAGAGTCTTGGTGCTGCCACTCTGCCACTTCAAGCAGGGATGTCTTGGATGTGCTTCACTCATGACTCTGCTTTCTTGGTGGCCCTGGGACTCTCTGTTCTTGTTTCTGAAATGGCTTCCTTTGCATCAACAGAAGGATAAATCTGTCCAATCTTTGAGTCTGAGTCCTTTACAACTCATTTACATGTTCCCATCCAGTTACTTGGTTGGAGTTAAAACGATTATGGGTAGAAGAGCCATAGTGAGTAATTTTGCTTCCCTGCACATGATGATTTACATTATTTTTGGTGATCCTGAGAGTTTGGGGTTCCTCTACTCCAACTGGAGTCCATAGAAGCATCATGTGGTAGGGGATGCAGTGTGCGTTTCCCAGGATTGCCTCTTTCTCTGATAACTGGCTCTAAGGTATAGCTTTTCTGTGTGTCTTGCCTAGAGACGTCTCGTTGTTATGTCTCTTCATGAAATAACATTCTGTTTAATAGTGCATGACCTTTCTTTGCTTCTTATCTTTTCCTGCTTCATTTCCTTTCTCTCACTGTGCTAATCATAGATTGCACCCCTCAACCACGTATTATCAAATAATCCTTCTTGGTCTCTATTGACCAGGAAACCCAGGCAAAGTGAGTTAAAAGTCTAGAATTTTGTATGTGTTGAGAAGATTCTAAGATTAAACTAGTTTGCACAGAGATTCAGATGGACAAAAAATTCAAAATTATTACCAGTACATACTGCTTAGATCTAAAGTAAAACAAGCAGGACTATTTCACATATATCAGGGATCTCAGATTCAAATAAATAAAAATAAGAGAGGGTTTATGTGTATGTATTGCATCTTAAGAATTGACCAAATACTTCCATAAAGAAATGAGGTATATACTAACACTTCTACAAGATAATATGGAAATATGTTTTTGGTATAAATTTGTCTGAATTTTAAATATCAGTAGTTAATTTTTAATGTAAATACTTTCCCATTCAAATAAAGGATCACCAGTTAATATATATATATGTGTGTGTGTGTGTGTGTGTGTTTGGGGGGATCACAGTTGGAATATATTAATGATATATATTTGCTAAAAGGAATGTGACTGAACTTGTCATATTCAGGGAGGGAGGCTAGAACTCTACAAGGAAAAAAAAAGCCAAACTCAGCACTTGTTAAATGAAGAGTCATTACCATTAGAAATTTAAGGCGTTGGTTCCTAAAGAAAAAAGAAAATAAGAAATAAGAAAATAAGAAATAAGAAAAAAGAATAGAAAACTTGGAAATGGTTAGAAGTAGGAGTTATCTATTTAAATGAAAACACAAACAATGCTTTCACAAATGTGACCAGAGAGTAAGAATACTAAACCAAGGAAGAAAAGGAAAGGTTCTAAAATTTCAAATTAAGTTTGTATTGCTAGTATTATTTGACTTTTATTTTAGGATCCAAGCCTGATGAAGCCTTGGTAGGTTGAGGGTAGAATCTTAATGAGACATAGTTAGAAACCCAAATACTTAGTCTTTATTTTTGTATTACCCAATTTGCATCATATTTAATAAATGATTAAATAGGACAGTCTGTTTTCATTGATTTTCCACTTCACTTAAAATTTTATTGATTAAAGTCTACTGACATCACCAGTATCTTGGCTCCCTGTTATCAGCTATTGTGGGCTTACAGAAAGGAAGCCTTAAATTCACTTTATTCATCCTGAATTCAGATAGCATAAAACATAAAATAAAATATCCTGAGGACAGCCTCAATGCATCTTTCACATAATATAAAATATCTCTACTCATACACAGTTCTTTCTTCAATAACCTTAGCCCTTTAAACATGGTGGACTGTTGGTTTTTGAGTTGGACTTCTAACCCCAAGGTCAGCAGTTCATTAATCATCAGTCACCCCAAGAGAAAAAGATAAGGTTTTCTGTTCTCAAAAGATTACAGCCTCAAAAAAAAATGTACAGCCTCAAACACCACAGGGGCAGTTCTCATTCCTATAGGACCACTTTGAGTTTAAATCAACTACATGACAGTAAATTTGGCTTTTGAGAGTAATGTAAATTAAATTTTTAACTCATTCTATGCCTATATATCTAAATCTATATCTAAATATCTACATATAAACCTAAAGTCTACAAAGCTTATAAAATACATAAAATAGCCAATAACATTTTATTCTATTTTTGTTCTATTTTGTTTATATGTCTTCATTTCATTGTCTTGACCTTATAGACTGCGCAATTCTTACCTGCTATTCTGCCTTGGAATATCTTCTTTCTTTATGTTTTGTCACTTTTATTAGTACTCCAAGATATTTTTGTATAATCTATTAGCTATACATTTTTGCATAATCTATTAGCAATACATTTGCTAGCCAAGTAAAGTCCATCTCAATATTGCTAGCCAGTAAATATCCAGCATGAGCACAGACTTCATTCTTCGGGTCATGGGGAAGCCTGAATGAATTCTAAGCAGGGTACTAATTTACTTTTAGGTAGATTACTTTTAGCAGAATCATTGTGTTCAACAGTAACGGGTTAGACACAGAGAAACCAAACATCAGGCTATTCTAATAGGTAGGAGGGAAATAATGGGAGCTGAGTCAAGACACTGGTAAACAGGATGGAATGGAAGATGTGAACTCATGAAGATTTAGTCATCGGCAGATAATTAATTAGAACATCTTACTGAGTAAGGGAGAGGAGAGAAGTTAGGATGACTTCTATGTTTCTGATTTACATTGGTTTTCTCTTGCAGTGTAGCAAATGAATTGCCCTGAAACAATTCATTTTTATTATATTTTAGTTTTGGAGGGCAGAAGTGTTACACGGGGGCATCACTAGGAAAAAGTCAATGGCCAGACAGCTGAGCTCCTTCCTGGGAGTTGTAAAGAAGACTCTTTCTCAGAGCCAGCACTGCTATATCATTGTGCCTTTGTTTTGTTAGTCTTGGCTCCTGATCATAGGATTCAAGGGATTAGATTGAACCCTCCTTGCTGCCATAGGAGTTATTCCTGGACATAGCAGCCTATACGCCAGAGTAGAAATGCCACTTCAGGGTTCTAAGCCTGTCAATCTTTATGGTAATAGAAAGCCTCATCTTTCTCCTTTGGAATGATAGGTGGTTTCAAACTGTTGACCTTTTGGTGAGCATCCCAACCCATAACCTGCTACATCACTGAAATACTTAAACTTAGTCACAGCTGCAATATCTCCTTTCTGTGTGTCATAGTGAAGAACTCTTGGGATGTAGTGGTTATGCCTGGGGCAGCTAACCATAAGGTCAGCAGTTTAAAACCACCAGAGGCTTACTACTCCTGAAAGAAAACAGTCTCAGAAGCCCAGAAGCTCAATGTAAGCTGGCATTGACTCAATGATAGTGAGTTTAGTTGGATATATCTTAATTATGTAAATACTGTTTTAACAGAAACACTGTTTAGGTGAAAAAGCGCCTCCATCATTAGGTTGCTAAGTGACAAAGGCACTAATAAATTTACTTGACAACCAAGGCTGGCTTCACGTATCTTCATACCATGTGATTACTGGAAGAGCAAATAAGCCCTTAAAATGTACATAGTATGTTTCATCGGTGCTCAACTGCACCCTGACTGACTCATTTTTTCTGTGTGATCCTTCTGTAAGGAGATCTCCAATTGTCTACAGATGAGCTTTGAGTGCCCACCTTAACTCTCCCCCTCATTCACATCGATTAAATTTTTTGTTCTGGATTTTTGATGCCTGATACCTGATCCCATCAACAGCTCATGATTACATAGACTGGTATGCTTTTTCTGTATGAACGTTTTGCTTCTCAGCTAGATGGCTGCTTGTTCACCTTCAAGCCTTTAAGACCCAGATAATACATCTTTTGATAGCCAGGCACCATCAGCTTTCTTCACCACATTTGCTTATGCATTCTTTTTGTCTTTAATGCTTTAGTGTGCTTTAATACTAACCTCTCCCCCCCCACTCACACATATGCTATCATAACCTCAGTTCCATCTTTAAAATCCTGCTAGACCATAGCATGTACACTGGTACAAGTAAGAGCTCGAAACACAAGAAATCCAGGACAAATAAATCCCTTGGGACCAATAATAAGAGTATCGATACCAAGGAGGGTAAGTGGATGGTGGGGGGAGAGAGGAGGAAACGATCACAATGATCGACGTATAACCCTGGGAGATGGACAACAGAAAAGGGGTGAAGGAAAACAGTGATTGGCTTAAGACATGAAAAAAACCAATTTATAGGCTGCCCCGGTGGCGTAAGTGGTTGAGTGTGGAACTGCAGCCCGCAGGCTTGGCGGTTCAAATCCAGTGGCTGCTGGGTAGCGCCCATGACCACCAGAGGCAGTGATGCCCACCAAAAAAATTTTTTTTATAAATTATCAAGGGTTCATGAGGGAGGGAGGGACAGAAGAGGGGAAATGAGGAAGTGATACCAAGGGCTCAAGTAGAAAGAATGTTTTGGAAATGATGATGGCAACATTTACACAAATGTGCTTTACACATTGGATGGATGTATGGGTTGTGATCAAGAGCTATAAAAGTCCCCAATAAAATGATTTTTAATGTACATAATTAAAAAAAGGTCATTGATCAAAAGAAGTGCCTATCTGAACAGATTTATTTATTTCTCCAGTCTTCTCTTATAAAAAGTAACCTGGCTGAGCCCCGGTGGCATAGTGGTTGTGCATGGAACTGCGGCCCACTGGGACGGAGGTTCAATTCCAGCAGTGGGGCTGGGCCTCCTACTCCCACCACCGGAGAGCAGTGATGTCCAAAAAACAAAAAACGAAAAAATAAAAATTAAAAAATAAAAAGTAACCTGTAGAACTAGTGTATCATAATTATTTGAAAGTTTCATACAAATAATGGACTGAAGTCCTTACTTTGATTTTGACTGATGACCCAAGAACCCGCTATTACCCACAAAACTACAAAAGAGTTCATTCAGTTCCCAACTTAAGAGCAATCAGTTCTTATGACATGGCCCTGCTTGATACTCACCCTCATGAAGAGATGACTGAAAATATGAGTGCTGTACTGAAATTTAATGGAGACAATAAATGATGCCTCACTACCAGAAAGAATGCTATCTGGGGTTTTAACGGGTTGTCTTCAAACAAGCAGCCATCTAAGTGAAGTACCAACTAAGTCCACATGAAGAAGCACACCATCCTGTATTCAAGGAATGTAAATAATATAATCCAAATCCAAAGAAGGAATGACATCAGAGTTTAAATTGTGAGCACTCAATTTACAGAAGGTCATAGATGACAGTGTAAACCCCAAATTGATGTGCGTGCAGGGCCCACACATAGATTAAGCCTGCCGTAAATTCCTTCTAATCAAAGTGCAGAGATGTGAATAGCCTTGTTATCAGACAGTGTGGTAGTGACAATTGCAGTAAATGTAGTTAGGTAATAATTTAATGTCTCATTAATCCCCCTTTTGTCCCATTTAAATGTATCAGTTTTTTAAAAAGTGGGTGGGGGAAGTACATGTGGATTAAGGCTCCAATACATTCCTTCTGACACTAGACCAGGCGTGTGAAGAGCTAGCATGCAGAGTGCAATGGAAAATGGATTGTGGCAGATGTAGCTGTGTTAAAACTTAACACCTTATCTTTTATCTCTGTTTTGAACCATTATAAAATTATTCTCATTTTTAATGTTTTCTGATTTCATTTCTGTTGAGGTTTTTCTCTGCTTTATTTTGTTATTGTTAGCTTCTTCTACTTTTTTTTTTTTTTTTTGTCATCACTGCTCTCCAGCAGTGGGAGTAGGAGGCCCAGCCCCACTTCTGGAATTGAACCTCTGTCCCAGTGGGCCGCAGTCACGTGCACAACCACTACGCCACCGGGGCTCAACCCAGCTTCTTCATTTTTGTATGTGTTTTTGGTCATAGGAAATCCAGGATGGGTGAATCTTTAGAAACAGTAATTGGGTGAATGGTTTCTTGGGGGTAAGGCAGGAGAGGTTGTTGGGGAAATGAGAGTTAGTAGCCAGGAGTACCGGAAAGAAAATATTGTTCTAAATTTCTTTTGTTCTAAAGTTGATGGTGGTAATGATTGTATAAATCTTCTTGATGTGATTAGACTATTGATAGTATTTTATATCATAATAAAACTGTTTATTTAAAATTTTTAACTTAAAAAAAATCTATGAAAGAGACTTGCAGCTTCCATTTGAGAAATGTGTGTTAATGGCTGAGCCCTGGTGGTGTAGTGGTTGAGTGTGGAACTACAGCCCACTGGCTTGGTGGTTCAAATCCAGTAGCAGCTTTCCAAGAGCAAGGCTGGGCCTCCCACTCCCACCAGAGAGCAGTGTTGCCCCCAAAAAATTTTTTTTTAAATTAAAAAAATATTAAAATATTTAAAAAATTAAACAAGAATAAAAAACAATGTATATTAAAAAAAGAGAAATGTTCTGTCTTGTGGATACTCAGTTCTTCTTGTTACAATTTATGTGAAATGCACTGTGTGATTAATGTGAAATAAAAGTTTGTTGTAATTTTATAGTCATTTGCACACCAGATCAATAGCACAAGTGAATGCTTTTAACAAACCGAATATATTTTCTCACCGTTTCAGAGGCTAATGGCTCAAGTTCAGTGTGGCAGCTCAGGGAAGACTTTGTCTCTCTCTTGGCTCATGAGGAAGGGCTAGGGTTGGGGGTGCGTGCAGTGTGGAAGGGATGCTCCTCTGTGTAACAGAGGTTTAAGTGAATGGATGAATGGTGTTATCTTCCCTTGAAATGAGTGAAAGGACTTTCAGGGACTGAGGACTGCAGATAATGATTACAGTGTTTAGACACTCCAGCTTGAGGTCTCTGAGGGGATACATTCTAGAAGCTGTTATAAGGAACGCTGGTGGCAGTGGTGTAGTGATTATACATTGAGCAGGTTAGCACAAGTTCAGCAGATCAAAACCACCAGAGACTCCTTAAGAGAAAGATGAGGTTTTCCATACCTGTAAAGAGTTACAGTCTTGGAAACCACAGGGAAAGTTCTCCCTTGTTCTACACTCTCACCCTGAGTTGTCATTGACACATGGCTTGGTTGTGTGTGTTCAAACTCAATGAAATGTCAGAATCAGGCAGTCATCGATAGAAAATTAGCATTTATTGACATAACATTTGCTAAACCAGAATATCTTTCCTCTCGATGTTTTTGAATAGTCTCAGTTTAAACCACTTTTTTTACTTTTATTTTCTATTAATTAACAATTAAACCACTTAATGTAAAAGATAAAGTAAAAATATGTTATCAGTGCTGTCATGAGACATACACCTATATTGCCTTAGGACATAAGAGTAAAAAATGATTGGCCAGAAAAATATATAATATTAGGTTTAAGAAATGTTTGATTACATTATAAACTTTGTTATTGGTAAGAACACGGCTTTAAGGAGAAGCAGACATCACTAAGCCTTAAATAGTAAGCACACAGGCATGTATGCATAAGCACTGCACTCCAATCCCAGAAAACCACCTAAAATACTAACTCCTTTTAATGTGTACCTGTCATTTTCTCTTGCTGCCACCGAGTAAATGCCAACTCTTAACAAGCCTAAGGAACAGAGGAGAATTGCCCCTGTGAGTTTCTGAGACTAGAGGCATAGAATGCCTCGCCTTTCTCCTGCAGAGAGGGCTGTCATTTTCGTCCCCTCCCATCCGTCACACTGTAGCTGTTGTTAGATGCCATCAAGACCAACCCATAGCGACCCTGCGAAACGGAAAGAAGCACTGCCAGGTCCTGCCCTGTCCTCACTGTAGTTGCTATGTTTGAGCCCATTGTGACAGCCTTTGTGTCAACCCATCGTGTCAAGGTCTGCCTCTTGTCTGCTGCCCCTCCACTTTACCAAGCATGTGGCCCCTCTCCAGTGATTGGTACCTCCTGATAACTTGTCGAATGTACGTGAAATGGAGTCTTGCCTTCCTTGCTTCTAAGGACACTCTTGTTCGACTTCTTACAGGACATACATATTTTTTGTGTGTGGGCATCACTGCCTCTGGTGGTCGTGGGCGCGACCCAGTGCTGCTCCTGAGAGCTGCTGCTGGATTTGAACCGCCAAGCCCGCGGGCCGCAGTCCCGCACTCAACCACTTACGCCCCCGGGGCTCAGCCCAGGACATACATATTTAATCTATGACAGCCCATGGTCCTTGTCAATATTCTTGGCCAACACAGAAAAAAAGCTACATCTCGTTAGAGATCCAAGGGTGTTTTGTTTTGCTAAATACGCACTAAATATTGTTGCCGTCTTTCAGTGTTCTGTTTACATGTTCCTTCATAGGTATCCTTTTTCTGGAGATCAGACATCTTTTGTTGTTGTTGTTGTTGCCGTTCAGTCAGTTCTGACTCAGAGAAACCCTATGTTCAACACTCTGCTGATCTTGCTCCAGCCTCCGAATTGCTACCTCTGAGCCGATTGTGGCAGTCGCTGTGTCAGTCCACCTCCTTGATGGGCTTCCTCTTTTGGAACTGACCCTTATACTTACCAAGCATGATGGTACTTTCCCAGGGACTCTCTCCTGATGTAGAGGCCCTCGCAGCATCATGGTCCCACATTAGGCTGCTAACCACAAGACAGACGGTTTGAGACCACCAGCAGCTTGTCAGGAGAAAGTCAGGGATTTCAACTCTTGCTGATCGTTACAGCCTCTGAATCCCTCAGGGGCAATTCTATGCGGATCCATGAATTGGCATCAGCTCAATGGTTGTAAGTGAATGAGTGACTCTCTTTTGATAATAAGCCCAAAATACATGAGACAAAGTCTCACCATTCTCACTTCTAGGGAATATTCTGTCAGTATATCTTCCACACAGCTTTTAGGTGGTAATTGTTAAGGTATAAACAGAATAAGCAATACTGACCAAGACCTATGACCAAATCTTAGATTATACTAATAGAAAATAAAATTTCTATTTAATTTTTCCTTTGCCCCTCTTGGCGTAGAGCCACCTGGTGGCAATAGGCTGTTAGTTAACCTTGAATGTACATAAGGATGCAATTGATTTCAAGTATACAGAAAAAGAAAAACTGTTGGGGCTGAACTCACTTTACAGTCTTTACTATTAATGAAACTTAACTGTTAACTAAACTGAAAATGTTCACTTTTTAAATGTGCCATGTGGCTGAGGGAGGGAAATCTTTTTTTGAATACCACGAAAGAGTAGATCACACTGAAATGTTGACAAGAAAACCTCATAATGAGAGGAGAGATAGAAGATATGGTAGAATAGGGGTGGAGTGGTAAATTAATTCTTTAAGATTCTTTTTTTTAAGATCATTTTATTGGTGGTTCCTGCAGATCTCATAACAATCCATACATCAATTGTATCAAGCATATTTGTACATATGTTGCCATCATTATTTTCTAGACATTTACTTTCTACTTGAGCCCTTGGTATCAGCCTTAAAATTCTTAAAAAGCAGTAATAATTTTTTTTTAGTAATAAATCCTTTAACAAAGATGGGAAACTCGTCAAGACAAGACAAGGGACCTCTGGTTGGATAAAGCAAGCAAGAATGTGGAGAGGTAGGTGGGAGCTGGGGAGGGAGGCAACAGTTGGTTGCTTTGTTCTTGACTCTAGTGAAAGGGGAAATGAAACAGGTATGTAAAGGATGAGAAGCACCCTTGGAGGCATGGAGCTGCTGGCCATTGAGCATTGGACTGCTAGCTCGGTAATTCAGATGCACCAGCTGCCCTGCAAAGTATTCATCTTGTGTGATCTCAACTCTTTCCTGTTTCTGTGCCTTTATCTGGACAACAGATATGAACGATGACGCTGTCTGCTTCAGCGACAGTTCCTTGAAAACTTTGTACAGTGTCGCCCTGACAGTGGGCTTGGGGTTTTGTGCGGGCTATGGAGGCAATTCTGACTCAATGTGACTATCAGACAGAGTAGAACTGCCCCTGAGGATTTCCAAAATGGTGAATCTTTACAGGATAATACGGCTTTTTTTTTTTCACTTGAAATGCTCGATTATGTCATGTTGACTATGTCCACGGTGCTGTTTTGAAAATACTGCAAATTAGTTATCCTGTTTCCCACCATTTCTCTGTGAGCATCAAAAATGGAAGTGGCGGGGCAAAAAAGGACTGATCAGGTCCTGGGGCAAATGATGGTGACCCCGGGCTCCTTATCCTCGCCCCGCCCGCCCCCCCCCAACTCCAACCAGTGCATTGAAAAGAGTCTGTGTGGGTGTGGAGTAGGGTTCCGTGGGTTCCCCAGGCCAGCTTGCCCCCTCAGGTTCCCTCTGTCTCTGGGCAAGACTGGTGCCCCAAGTGGGTGATTCAGTCAGGAGGGGCCAGAGGAACGACGGCTGCGCAGACTCTAGTGCCCCCTGCAGTCCGAGACAGGCATTGCAGGGCCCAAGTGGTCCGTTAAGGGGCCCGGGCATTGGCTCGGTGCCAAGCACAGGGAAAGGTACTGGAGAATACTTAGGGCACGCCTCTGCCCCCTCGGGGTCTCCAGCAATATGCTTGGGACTCGGAGTACGGGTAGCTTCGCTGACCTGAAGGTCATCTACAGACTCCAGGCTGCTAATCGTACCTTCAGACCTCCAGTCCGTGAAGACTGGCGATCTCCACAGGTACGTGGTAAGTGTGGTTGTAGACGGAGAGGTGGGAGTTCATATTGGCACCCACCTTCCACAGACGACTGCCATGACCCACAGCCACCAAGCAATTGATGCTGTAGTCACACATGCTCGTCCCGGAACTGCTGCCCTGTGCTCCCACAGCTACACCGGGGCTGCGGGCTTGGACAGGGCTGACCGCCTCGGGACCTGGGCCACCAACGTCTGCGTGACCAGCTCCTGCCGCAGCTCCCATTGGCCCTCTGCTGCCACAAACCAGTGAATTTCTCCGCGCACCACCACGTGGCAGTGGGGAGGTGGGGGGAGTAGCCAGCCCCTCGTCCACCACGCTGTGGCCAGCAGGAGGTTCAGGGTGCCGACCTGAAACTTCTGGATCACCCCTTTCTGGTCCCTCTTGGTCATGTGGGGGCTGATGTTCTGCGTCCCCATGAGCATCTGGACGCTGATGACCCAGGACCGCAGGCGGGCCTGCTGCTGGAGCCAGAGAGGGGCCTGGTGAAGATGATGGCCCGAGGGCGGATGGGGTCCTCTAACTGCTTCTGCCGGATCTGCACCTGCACCTTCCGTTTGGGGGACTCTGGGCCATGCCAAGCCAGGCGGGCCAGCTCATTTCTGTGAGCGTTGAATTGTGCCAGCAACCCCAGCTGGGCTTGCAGCACCGACTCTTGGTCGCCGTCCTGCAGCGTAGCCAGGGTGCCCTGGGCGTGGACAGTGTCACAGTGTCGAGCATGAGCAACCTGGGGTTGCAGGGCCCCACGTCGAGTGCACACACTGGCTGCCGCTGTAGTGTATGTTTTTGTTTTTGTGGAGTGACTGGTGTCTTTCAATCACCAATCTCAAAGTTTTAGCCAATTCTTGGTTCACTGTGCCACCAAGATTTCTTAAGAGATTTAAAGGTCTGTAGAAAATGTGCAATAGTTAAGCTAATAAGAAAACAATTTGTCCGTGAAAATACGATGGGATTTCATAGCCAATCTGAAAACTTCGATTTAAATTGATTATATAGTCCTAGATCAATTGATATTGATCTATTTTAATGGGTGATTTTTCTCCAACACAGCTCTGTTGTCCAGATAAAGACATGAAACATGTAAAAGGTTGAGATCACACTGCATGAGTATTTTGCCAGACATACAGCATAAAAGGGTCAAAGGAAAAGAGAGTATGGGCTATTGGACAAATTCATTAAAATTATTGACCCTACAATAAAAACTAAATACAAAGGAAAATGAAATAAGAACTAGAAACTTAGTTTAAATGTGTACCAAGGTATAATTTATGCTTCTTTATTTATAAAATGGGAATAATTATTATCCCACAGATTTATATTGATAAAATGGAATTTAATGATATATAATAGTGTGTTAGTCCGGGTAGACTAGAGGAACAAATTTCATAGACACGCATATGGATATAAGGAAAGGGTTTATATACAAAAGGAATGTGACATTAAGAAAGCATCCCAATCCAGTCCAGTACAAAGTCATAAGTCCAATATTAACCCATATGCCCGAAATCAGTTTACAAAGTCTCCTTCCTACTCACGAAGTCACAGGTCAGTGGGTGCAGAATCCTGGCGCTGGCAGGGGTCTCCCCATGGCTCCTCGCTTCCAGGGCTCAGGTCCATCAACAGCATGCCGCTCCAGCTTCAGAGGTCTGGCTCCATCAGGGCAAAGCCGTGTGGTCTCTCCGCCGGCTCCTCCAGCTTCTCCGACGCTGCCATCTTGTCTTTTCTGTGACGCATCACCTCTGATACTAACTCCCAAAACTGGGGAAGTTAGCTTCTCATCTTCACAGGGGAAATATCGTGAGATTTCCCAGAAGTCTCAAGAGAAAGCCATGCCCACACAGAGGCCTCATTGGCTACTCAATGGTTATCTCCAGATGAACGATGAACAGGCTAGACTCCACCCCTACATTTCAATCCTAAAATTAACATAAGCAGATGACTGCCACAAATAGGTAGCATGAGACTTCATTTTATATATAGATATATAACTTATTTATATATAAGTACCTTTACATATAATAAAATATTGATTTAATTACATATAAGATAGCATGGGGCTTTGTTTTATATATATAATATAGTAGAGAACAGTACATTTTATATATATACTAGAAAGACTGGAGAATCAAGATTTGAGAAAGACTTACTAACAACTTGTGGCATGCAAACAACACAACTTTGCTTGCCAAAAGCCAGTAGGACTTGAGGCACTGTTGAAGATCAATCATTATTATAGCCTTCAGCCTTCTTTGTAAACAAAACAAAAAACACTAACAGAGTATTGGTTAGTTTTGTCATTCCTCTGGTTTAAGACAGCTATGTTAGACAGGGTTCTCTAGAGAAACAAAATCAGGGTACTTATGATTTTATAAATATTTAGATAGATATATATATAGAACATATAAAATAAAAAGCTAGTTAGTATATAAAGCAATACACTTCCACGCGACAAGTAATTCACTGGCAGTTCTTCAAATCTTGAGGGAGGGCAGGTACACGTCAAGGAAGCAGGCAGCTGAGTCCTTGGTAGAGCAATTCAGGCAATCCAACCACAGGCAGCAAACAGTGAAGGCACAGCTAGCCAGATGACATGGCCTGACAGTCCCCAGCTCACGCAATGTATGCTCCAGTAACATAGGGGAGCAGGTCTTAGAGGAACCTCAAATTAAGTGACACAGTCCACAGGTTAGGTGTCCCACAGGTAGTGTAGCTTGCAAGGTGAGGCAGAGAATCAGCTAAGGCAGTCACACACTGGTCTGATCATCAAAGAGACAAGAAAGACATGGTTCACCAACTCATTTATCTTTCTGCCTTTTAATTAATCCTACCTGAGTTCATTAGCCAGGTCATCATGATAAACCTACCTACCACAACAGCCATTCAGAAGCAAGAAGAGAGAATTCTGGGACAAATGAAAAAAATAGCCATTAGCAGAGCACACGGAAGTTCCTTATCTACAGAGGCAGAGGCCACAGCATAGAAATTATGAGGCATAGCAGAGGAGTGGTGCTGAGACCATGAGCAGAGTGGCAGGCAGTGTGCTGGCCCACAGAGACATACAGACACAAAGGTGACCACATGGCTTAGAGCTTGAGGACTAGAGAGAGACTTGAATGCTGGTTTAGAGGAGGTGATGCTATCTGCCAATGAATTTATCCTTAATGTTTTCTGATTCTGGCTCATAGCAATCAGTTAACTTCCCTAATAAACCTCAACAGTCAAGAGTCTTGTCTGTGAGTTCTGTGTGGTCATTGCAGCAAATTACACAGTGAGAGAAGTAAAGTGCTGTGGGTGTTGTGTCAGAATAGGAATAAAGGATGGAGGGAGAAGCATGTCTGACATCTGCCTTGTGTCAGTTGGCCATGGGTTGATTGGAATGCTCTCTCGCTTTCCCTCATGCAGCTGGGAGAGGTCAACTGTGAGCCTCGCACTGATTCCTTAGGGTGCAGCCCTGCCACATACCTTTCCACTTGGTATCTCCTTCTTTTGTTGAACAACTCTCTTGGTCAATGTATAGTGCTATGGAAACACAATTAAGTGTTCCGGAAGGCTCACTCTTCACAGTGTGATTCATAATTTGTGTGACCCACTCAGTCAAATGGCTTTACATAGTTAATAGAACAAAACAACCATCTTTCTGGTATTCTCTGCTTTTATCTAAAATCCACCTGTCAGCAATGGTATCCCTTGTTTCATGACCTCTTTTGAATCTGATCTGCATTTCTGGAAAGTTCCTGTTGAGCTACTCCTGCATTTTTTAATGATTTTCAACAAAATTTCACATGCCTCTATGACACAATGTATTACACATCAGGCTGCTCACCATAGAGTCAGGAGATCAGAACCCCCCAATAATTCCTTGGGAAAAAGGTGAGGCTTTTTTCCTCCTGTGGAGGTACAGTCTCAGAAAACCCTTAAGGGCAGTTTTATCCTGTCCTATAGAGTAGCTCTGAATCAGAAACAACTCAGTGGCAGTGAATTAATTTTGAATAATATTCATCATATTTAATAATTCCTCATTCTGTGGGAGGGGAAACGCTTACCTGGCAGTGCTCTACTCCTCAGCTGGGTTCAGTAATTCATTATGATGGCCACATAGATCTCACCGACACCACTTATTATTATGGGGTTTATTAAGGACATTAATAGATCACAGAGGCTTAAGTATCAGTTCATTGGTCAGGACAGCCTCTTCCCAGGCATTCCCAAGGTAGGCTTATGTCCTACTCATGTAAGATTACAAAGCTTTTTTTAGGACTGCCAATAGATGCCCAAAGGATATGCAAGTCAACTTTACCAGAAGCCTCAGTCCGGTGGTAAACTATAGCTCCATGGGTCAACAAACTAGCTCTCCTGAATTAAGTGCCTGGAGACACAACGCACCAGCAGAGACCAAGGGGCTGTAGGGCTGGGAGGCTAAAGACCAGAGACATGCCAGTCTATGGCACAGCTAAGAAGTACTGACCAAAGATCTGAAACTTGAGTGCCTAATAACCTGTTCATTTCCTGGATAAATCCCATAATGGTATTGCCTGTGAGTTCTGTGTGGCCATTGCAGTGGGCTATTGAACCCAGCTGCTGTAGTTACAAAACTTCATGTGAACCTAACAAATAAAAGTGTAGAAGTGGAGTCCAGCCTGATGGTACCTCCTGTGGGTGTCACCTTCTCATAAGGACCGTTCTGGGAACTCCCATCTCCTTATCCTCAGCCCTCATTCTTTCTGCCTTCACCTAGCTGCTGGCTGAAACTGATGGCAGCCAGAGCCCTAGAGATGCGTCCACAACTATTGGATCCACAAGACTTTTTGCCCACTGGCTTGTGTTATTACTGCATTTTGCATCATTGCTTGTGACTGCGTGAGTCTGAGAAGGGACTTATGGACTAGTATCGGAGTTAAGGAGTTGAGTTGGACTAAGCTGGGATGTTTTCCAGATATATAAAGCTCTTTCTTTACACTTAAAGAGGTGTCACTGAATTGTTTCTCTAGTCAGCCCAGTATGACACACCAGCTGAAAAGTGGTGTGCTATGGGGGGGACAACTGGTAGGAAGTTTAGAGGTTGGGAGGTAATTTTGATCCCAGTCTCATAGGAATTGGCCTTGGTCAGCTAGTACTCACAATGGAGATTTTCTTCCCCCTTGTGTAACTCAAGGATGTCAGCCATGATACCCACATCATTCTCTGCAATATTCGTTCATACACTTCTTATTGTTATGTGTTATCAAGTTGGTATGACTCCTAATGTCCTTATGTACAACAAGCGACCCTACTTGACACTGTAGGGTCAAGAGGTTTTTACTGGTTACAAATAAAATCCCAATATTTTATCTGAGTCTATTGCTCCAGCTTGTGTATCAACATAGAACCTTTCCTCATATGACAAATAATTATGAAACAGTTCTTTTGCAATAACTCCAATTGTCTTTAGTTTGCCTGTCATACCCACTAACAGAAGCACACATAGTTATAACCCCGTGGTTGAATTGGCACCAAAGCTCAATCTTTATGAATCATAAAGGCCTTCATTTGGTGTATTCTATTAGTTATTCAATCCTGTAGTTTGTGGTCAGTAACAAAATACTATGTAAACCAATATTTTCCAATTTTTGCATTTACAGCTCTTTGGATTTTGTTGTTATGCTTATTGCTAGTATTACAAAATTTTTCAGTGCTGTTAGTTCCAGTGTTGTTTCATAACAGCCATTAAAACTTTCAATGCCTATATTTAAGTTTTAAACATTTCTTTAAGAGGTCTAAATAGCCATATATTTTCTCTATGTTCACTAATAGTCTGAAAATGCAATACATACAAACTATAACTTGAATACTAATGGGTAAAAAAATATATTCTCTTTTCCAAAATATTATTTGGGTTCATGATTTGAACAAGCTGTTTTGGCATTAAAATAGTAAAGACTTTGGCCTCAAAACAATAGTTTATATCATATAAGACCTATAATTTAGGTGACAGTTGTAAAGAATGAACTCTAAAAACAGAATAATATTGAAGTTTAGTTTTCTCATTTTACCAGCAAAACATGAAACATAGAATTCTAACTTCAGGCTGAGCCCCGGTGGCGTAGTGGTTGTGCGCGGGACTGCGGCCCACTGGGACGGAGGTTCAATCCAGCAGTGGAGCTGGGCCTCCTACTCCCACCACCAGAGAGCAATGATGCCAAAAAACAAAACAAACAAACAAAAAAGAATTCTAACGAGTCATATTATAATCTGTTTTCACAATCTTGATAAGAGGTTTTTACTGGTTACATATTTCACTGCTCTGTCATAAATGCACAATATAATTGATGTCAAGTATAGAAAATATATTTTCTATTTCAAATTATGTTACATCACATTTTGGGGGGGGGGGCATCACTGCCACTGGTGGTCATGGGTGCTATCCAGCGCTGCTCCTGAGAGCCACCACTGGATTTGAACCGCCAAGTCTGCGGGCCGCAGTCCCGCACTCAACTACTTAGGCCACCGGGGCTCAGCCCTCCATCACATTTTTCTACTACACAATAACTTTAAAGGTAGATGACTAATTTTGGCTAAATTTAGTATACTCTTATACTCCTTAAAAATATACAAATAAACATAAAGCCCAATTTTTGTTTCTCTGCCATTGGAACTCAAAAGTCCCAAACCAAATTCACTGCCATCTAGTCGATACTGACAGCAAGCAAAAAATAGTCAATCTCTTAGTACCCCCACTTGTCTGTGAGTTTATCATCATACTGGGGTGGCTTGCATGGTACTGTGATGCTGGAAGCTATGTCACTGGTATCTCAAGTGTCACTTAAAGAGGACAGGGTTCAGCAGAGCTTCCAGACAAAGGGTTGGCAAAGAAGAAGTAATCAACTACCCACTTTGAAGAAAGTAGCACTAAAAACCTTATTGCATAACATGAGACATTGTCAGACACTGAAGGGCTAGTGAGTGGAAACAGAACATTGTGAGAGATGGTGCCAGAGGATGTTCCCTCAGATGAGAGGACACTAGAAATGAGACAGGAGGAACTGCTTTCTCAAAGTAGAGTCTACCGTGTTGGCATAAAAAGAGTAAGGTGTGTGGTTGGGAAGCCTTCATTTCCTAATGGGTCTAACTCAAAGTGAGAAGAAACAGCTGCCAAGTCCTACTAATGTTTGTTGTTTAGAATGCATTTCATTTGCCTGTATGAGTCTGAAGGGATATTTACGGGCTTACAGACTATTGGAAATCATTAAAAATGAAGTGAAATGGGGGCTGAGCCCTGGTGGCATAGTGGTTGTGCATGGGACTGCAGCCCACTGGGTTGGAGGTTCAAATCCAGCAGCAAGGCTGGGCCTCCTACTCCCACCACCAGAGGGCAGTGATGCCCCCAAAAAACAAAAAAAATGAAGTGAAATGCATGAAGATTTATAGCCTAGGCATTAATGATTAGAAATGAATTGGTGTGATAGTAAGATGATTCTATGTCAACTAGACCCTCCTGGCTAGGGGTGGAGTCAACCTTGTCAGTAAGGTCACAGCCTGATGCTGTCTCGTTAGAGGTGCGACTTTCTACCCCACCTCTCTCCCTGTTCACCTTCCTGCTTGCTGTCTAACTTGAGAGTTCCTGGAGCCATGTTTCCACAAATCTTAGGTCCACATGACTGCCCCTGCTGACCTGTGATCTTCCTACATTCTGCATTATTGCATGTGACTGTGTACATCTGAAAATGGACTACGGACTAGTATCAGACATATGGACTTTAATTTGACTGGGCTGGGATGCTTCCTTGAGATATAATTAATTCTTGATATTAAGTTCTTCTTTATTTTTTTTTTTTTTACTTTTTTTTTTTGTGGGCATCACTGCCTCTGGTGGTCGTGGGCATCACTGCCTCTGGTGGTCGTGGGCGCTACTCAGCTGCCACTGGATTTGAACTGCCAAGCCCGTGGGCTCCAGTTCCACACTCAACCACTTACGCCACCAGGGCTCAGCCCAGTTCTTTCTTATACATATATGAGTGTCACTGGATTTCTTTATTCAACCCAGTCTGATACAAGTGGTATTAAACATTTCGTATCTGAAAATTATAATATTATGCCTAGACTGACACATTTATTGTCAAAAAGGACATTTCAAAAATCTATCTTGAAGTGCAAGCTATCATAGGAAAATATCTTTTGAATTCAAGGAAATCCAATGAATACAGCTATTATTTAAATTTATGCACCAACCACTAACTCTAGTGATATAGAAGTTGAATAATTCTATTCATCTTTAGTCAGAAATTGATCAGACATGAACTCAAATTTTATAGATAATTATTTAAGATTTGATTGCAAAATTTGAAACCACAAGGAAACAACAGTTGGAAAATATGGATTTGGTGATAATGCAGCTAGAGATCACATGATCGACTTTTGAAAGACCAAGGATGTGTTCAAAGCAAACATCATTTTTTAACAACACAGAAAGCGGCTGCATACATGACTTCTCCAGATGGAATGCAGAAATCAAATTCATTACATCTGTGGAAAGAGACTAGGGAAGATGCACATTATCAGCAGCTAAAATCAGGTCAGGGACTGACTGTGGAACAGTCCATTATTCACTTATGTGCAAATTCAGGTTGAAAGTAAAGAAAACGGGCTGAGCCCCGGTGGCGTAGTGGTTGTGCGCGGGACTGCGGCCCACTGGGACGGAGGTTCAATTCCAGCAGTGGGGCTGGACCTCCTACTCCCACCCCCAGAGAGCAGTGATGCCCCCCCAAAAAAAAGAAAGAAAGAAAGAAAACAAGAACAAATCCACAAGAATCAAGATATGACCTTGAATCATCCCACCTGAATTTCCTGAACATTTCAAGAACATATTTCTTGCACAGGACACTAAAGACAGAAGACCTGCAGAGCTGTCGGAGGACATGAAGAATATCATTCAAAAAGAAGGAAAAATGGATGAATGTAAGGGCACCATCTAGCTATGGCAACTGTTACCCCATTGATCTCCAAGGATGAATCGCCTGAGGTGGCTGGTTAGGCGGGTGTCCCCTTCCTTCCCCTACACTCCATGTGCATCTGTCCTGAAGCTTCATGCTTGGAACTACGGATATCATTGCTGGTGTTAGATGGATCTCAGCTCAGAGTAGATACTACCAGAAAGATGTTTACTTGTGTTTTATTGATTATGACAAGGCATTTGACTGTGTAGTTGATAGGAAATTATGGATAGCCATGACAAGAATGGGAATTCCAGAAGACCCCATTGTGTGCATAGATGACCTCTACAGGGATGGCTGTCTGTAGTTCTAAATCCATAGTTTTGTATTCCAATCACCAATAATTGTCAATGCATCTTGTGTGCATGTTTGACCATTTTTAGACTAAAGAAGTTGGTCAATTTTTATAAATCTATGACTGTATTAACCACTATTAAAAAGAATTTTATTTCTCATTATTATTTTAGGCTTATTATTTTAGTTTCATTTAAAAAATGACCTGTTTTAAGAGAAATGACCATAACTATTTGGGGATGAAATGAAGTTGGAGATTGCTCGACAGAATTTTGCAAAGCCAACAATTTCATGGCAAATAACATCTTTCAACAAAATAAATACTGACTGTATATATGCACCTCCCCAGACAAAGTATGACAATATAAGCCAAAACAAGGCAGAGATGGCTGTGGAAAAGGTCATCAATTTCTCACTGTAAGTGATCTCACTGTAATTGATGAGTTCTTTGTAAATGATGCGCGTGAATAAGAGACTTTAGACTGCATATTTTTCCCATCAAAGTAGGCCAAAGTAACCAATCTGTCCTATTTAAAATCTGTCCTATTTAAAGGACATATGATTTATCACTAAATATCTAAATTTCAAAATATGAAGAATCTGTATTGTTACAATATTATTTAGCAGTTTTAAATTTATGACAATCCTTAAAGATTAAAATCATTTGAAAATGGTTTGAAAGAACATACTAAATTTTCAAAAGACCGGCTGAGCCCCGGTGGCGTAGTGGTTGTGCGCGGGACTGCGGCCCACTGGGATGGAGGTTCAATTCCGGCTCCCAGGAGCAAAGGCTGGGCCTCCTACTCCCACCACCTGAGGGCAGTGATGCCTAAATAAAAAAAAATAAATAAATAAATTTTCAAAAGACCAAAATATATTGTTGACATAACATGTTAATATTTATTTTGAAATGTCAAAAAATTTTGATGAAATTAATTAGAACGATAGAGTTTATTGAGTGAAAAAATTCCTGAATAGAGAGTACATTCAAATGAACATGAGTCTATTTTTTACAAAATTACAGTGTTCTTTTAAGGCATAGATACATTTCTTGCTTTTTGATTTGATTGATTAATCACATTTCATTTCTTTGTTTTGTATGTTTGTTATCATGTTGCTGGTGTTTGGTGATGTTGTTGGGATGGTTAGAGAACCGTTGTTTTCTTGTCGACTCAGGGCAACCCTGTGCACAGCGAGACCAGACACTGCCCAATCCTGCACCAGCTACACAACTGTTGTTCTGTTTTACTCTATCGTTGCAGCCACCGCGTCAGTCTATCGCCATGAGAGTTTTCCTCTTTTTCACTGCCCTTCTACTTTGCCAGGTAGGATGTTCTTTTCAGGGGACTGGTGTCTCTTTAGCTCGCTCTCTCTCTCTCTCTCTCTCTCTCTCTCTCTCTCTCTCTCTCTCTCTCTCTCTTTACAAATCTGTCTTGTAGTTCTTCCTCACAAATCCAACCAATAGCAGTTCTCGAGTAAAGCAAACCACATAAATACTCTATGAGGCATTTCCAAGACTTTCTCTAGAGAGACAGTCCCATCGGGATAGACCTCAATGGTCTCTTTTGATAATATGTCTAAAGTTTGTGAAACCAAGTCTCATAATCCATGCTTTTTCTGAAATAGACTTGTTTTCCCTTTTTGGCTGTCCTTGGTATTTGTAATACTCTTTACCAGCACCACAATTCAAGTGCATCCATTTTTCTGCAGTCTTTAATATTCGGTATTTAATTTTCACACGCACATGAGGCAACTGAGAAATACCACAGTTTGGATCAGGTACTCCTTAGTCCTTAAAGGGACATCCTTGCTCTTCAGCACTTTAAAAACATCTTGTACAGCAGATTTATCCAATGCTATGTGTAGTTTGATCTCTCGACTATTGCTTCCCTGAGCTCTGGTTGTGGATCCAAACAAGATGACCTCTTGGACCATTTTATGATCTGTTGATCCAGCTGTATTTACTAAGAAGTATGTTCATTTAAAAATTCTTACTTAGACAGTTAGTGAGAATAATTTACATTTGTTCGTAGGTATAGCACCAAACCAAACTCACCACCGTCAAATAGATACTGACACATACTGACCCCATCAAACAGGGTTGCACTGCCCCTATGGGCTGTGACACTGTAACTCCCTAGCAGAGGAGAAAAGCCTCTTCTTTTTCCTGAGCTTTCTGGAAAACAGCTGATTAATAGATACTACTAAGCAACGGAGAGAGGGACATTAATAAAGGACCTAGACCTCCTTCTTATGAACACTTGAGCCTCAAGCATGTGATTTTGATGCAAACCCTAACAAACGTAAGACCACTTGTCATTTCTGGTCATCGTTCCTGTTCCATAAATAGGAAGAAATGAGAACACTGAATCACTTCCGTCCAGTGACAGGCTGGATTGCAAAGAAGTAGAGCTCAACCAGGGACATCCACAGTGTGTGGAGGCTGTGATCAGTCAGAAAGGATATGATGTTTTCAACTTAACAAGCATTAAAAATGCTACTATCTCATTTATACATGGGGGTGGGGAAATCACAACACATGTCTCTAAGTCCAATTGTTGAGCACATTCAACAAAACCCTTTTTCTCCACTCACCCCAGTTCAAGTTATAGTTCAAGACTCCATGCCAGATCAGAGCCTCCCTCACAGCGTTCCTGTGCACGGCAGCATGGTTGCAGCCGCCATATCAGTCTATTCTGTTGTTAGGTGGGCCTTCCTCTTTTTCATTGCCCCTCTCCTTTCCCAAGGTGATGTCCTTCTGCAGGGAATAGTTTCTCCTGACAACACGTCCAAAGGATGTAAGACGAAGCCTCTGAGGAGCATTCTCATTCTGTCTTTCAAGAGGGCTTTCATTAGCAAACCTGAAAGAACTTTGAAACATACCTTCAATGTTTCATTCCTCTTGTATATAAACCTTTCCCTTATATGTGTGCTTATAAATTTGTTTCTCCTAAAAAAAAAAATTTGTTTCTCCAATCTACCCAGACTAACACACCCTAAAAGAGTAAATACCTAAAATTAGTGTGTAGCATCCCAGAGACTTTTCTGAGAAATGGAGGTTCATTTGCCTGCATATGCAGGACTAAAGAAATCAATGACTTTCAGACACATTTAAGGAGATCACCTAATGCAGTGTGATATTCATTCACTTGTTCATTATCCAGAAAGCCAACAGTTAGACTTCATCAGTCACTAGCAGGAGAAAGATGAGGCGTTTTGCTCCCAGAAAAAATCAAAATGAACTTTATGCTATATTCTTGAGGCTCCCATGGCTCACTTTACAAAGAAAAGTTCTCGATATTTAGGAGATAACTGAATAATTGAAATAAAATGTGTTAGTCCAGATAGACTAGAGGAGCAAATTTCATAGACACACATATGGATATAAGGAAAGGGTTTATATACAAAAGGACTGGAACACTGAGAAAGCATCCCAACCCAGTCCAGTTCAAAGTCATAAGTCCAATATTAGCCCATATGCCCAATACCAGTCTATAATGTCTCCTTCCGACTCACGAAGTCACAGGTCAGTGGGTGCAGAATCCTGGCACTGGCAGGGGTCTCCCCATGGCTCCTCGCTTCCAGGGCTCAGGGTTCATCAAGAGCATCCAGTGGTGGCAGAAGCAATTCATTGCTGGGAGAGGTCTCCAGGTGGCTTCTCCAACTTCAGAGGTCTGGCTCCATCAGTGCAAAGTCGTATGAATTCTCTGGCTCCTCAGACACTGCCATCTTGTTTTGTCCATGATTCATCATCTCTGAGACTAACTCCCAACAACTGGGAGATAGTTTCTCATCTTCATGAGGGAAATATCATGAAATTTCCCAGACGTATCAGGAGAAAGCCATGCCCACCCAGAGGCCTCATTAGCTACTCAATGACTATCTCCAGATTAACAGGCTAGACTCCACCCCTACATCTCAATCATAAAAGTACCATAAGCATATCACTGCCACATAAAACTTTTGGTTCTGCTACATACTCCCCTCAAACATTTCAGAACAATTTCTCATCTTTGCTCTATCAAGTCCAAAGTAAACAGTTCTCTACTGCAATGATGCACACCCTTAGAGTAGGATATTAGGTCAGTGCTAACTATAACTTGAAATGTTGATGGAAATAAATTGTTCCTATAAACTTTTCCCATTTTAGAAACTCTGGTGAGCCTGTAGATTGCTGTTGTTTGTTGTTGTTGTTACTAGGTGTCCTTGAGTGACCACTCACAAAACCCCAGAAACTGTATCTTTTAATAGCCGGGCACCATCAGCTTTCTTCACATTTACTTTTGAACCCATTTTGTCTTCAGCAATCTCGTCAGAAAGGAGTAGAGCATCACAGAGTGCCAGGCTGTTAGAGTAAGGTGTTCTTTGAGGTGGTACTTGAGTAGAGGCCCAATAAACTTTTTTTTCCATATGGACACCTTGACATCATCTCTTCTTCATCCCACCCCCACATTGTAAACCCCTCCCTGTGAAACCCTTATGCTACTTGCTGTTTCTATGGGTTCATCTATCCTGGGTTTCATACAAGTATAAAGAGAATCAGAAGAGCATATAACACAACTTTAAGAGTGTGCCCCCCCCCATAACATAATCCCTCTGAGATACACTGTACTACGAACAATCCAGAATCAAAACAATACAAATCAAATGTACGGAAAATTTTGGAAACCAGATCTGGTCTAGTGTGCATCATAGCCAGGATCTGCTGACAAAGTTTTAACTGGTCAGGTCAGATTTATGCCTTTGATATTCAGGTCAGATCTAGTTTTAAATTGTTGATGGTCTGTAACCAAAATAGAAATCCCCAAACTAAACTAACTGTAACTGGGCTCTATGACATTCACAATATATTTGGAAGGATCATTTAGTAACAGTAACTTTTTTTTTTAGTAACAGTATTAAAGATGGAAAAAGACAGGAATGAGCCTTAAACAGATACACACTTAATACAGTAATTAAAATTAAAGTAAAATATCAAAAATAAATCAGCTGGGACAAATCGAGATGCTCTATATAAAGTGAGAAGAAAGAAAAGAATAAACTAACTTGAGATATTTAATAGAGAGAGAAGAATGGAATTTGTCAACTCCTCAGTAGACTCAGTTTGTTTCCTTCTTGTTTTCTTCTACATGACAATCTTATACATATTTGAAAATCGCCAGAGAGCTCTACACCTTTAGTACAGAGAGCCCGGGACCCAACCACATTAGGACGCAACATAAGAGAATTTTGACGCACAATGTCAATATTTTGCATCAGAGCCTGAACAAAACATCAGAATCCAACTGGACGCATGTGATTTTTGTAAACGAAAGCAGTTCATGTTTTGGTCACTCGATGTTAGCATTGTTAGTACACATTTTTAAACTTTCTGTAGCTGTGTTTCCAGTGCTTTACTATAATATTCATAGTTGTGACTTTTTGTACTGTTTTTAGATTAAACACCTAGGTGCTAAGAAAGAAGCTTTTTTTTAAAAAAAAAAAAGAGCATCATGGGAAGGACTTGCTTAATCATGTTATCCACATTGTTGAGGATAATTGAGTAAACCCATTTAGAAAACAGTTAAGGAAACGGCCAACAGCAGACCACATTAGACAATATTTATTATTTATTTACTTATTTATTTATTGTGGCAGTCATCTGCTTATGTTAATTTTATAATTGAAATGTAGGGGTGGAGTCTGGCCTGTTAATCAGGAGAACGCCATTGAGTAGCTGATGAGACCTCTGTGTTGCATGGCTTTCACCTGAGACTCCTGGGAAATCTCGCAGTATTTCCCTCATGAAGATGAGAAGCTATCTTCCCCAGTTGTTGGGAGTTAGTTTCAGAGATGATGAACCACAGGCAACACAGAATGGTGGTGGCTGGGAGGCTGGAGTAGCCGGTGGAGAAACCACACGGCTTAGCCCTGATGAAGACAGACCTCTGAAGCTGGAGTGGCATGCTGTTGATGGACCCTGAGCCCTGGAAGCTAGGAGCCATGGGGAGACCCCTGCCAGCGCCAGGATTCTGCACCCACTGACCTGTGACTTCCTGAGTTGGAAGCAGACTTTATAGACTGATTTCGGGCATGTGGGTTATTATTGGACTTATGACTTTGCACTGGACTGGATTGGGATGCCTTCTTAGGGTCACATTTCTTTTGTATATAAACTCTTTCCTTATACCTATATGCGTGTCTCTGAAATTTGTTCCTCTAGTCTATCCGGACTAACTCATTTATTATTGAGAAAGCCGGCCAGGTGTTAGTGAAAAAAGGCAAAGAAGGGGGAAACTTCTGAAAAGCAGTTATCACTTGATTTTATGGAAGGGGATTCCCCTTCCAAACAATGACTCTCTATCCACACCTCTCCACATCCATGTCCACAGATCCAGATCCTCATCTCAAGGTATGGGCCAGACTATAGCTGTTAAAAACTTCTAAACTGTGTTATGGGAGTGATGGGCCAGCCCTGGTGTCTGTGTGATTCCCAGGGCCCAGCAAAAGGGACCAAGCTTCCAGAGCCCTGAAGACCAGGGGAAACACCCCTAAATATGGACTCATTTTCCACTCCACCTTCCTTGGCTGAGCAGCTGCCAAGAACAAAGGCCGAATCTCCCAATACCTGGCAAACAAAGACAGCATTGCCTCTCGGATCGACTGCTTCTCTGAGGAGTCCACCTGTGTGTGTATTTGGGGAAAAGCTCGAGAGCAAGTCGAGGAGCGACTTTTCTTCTGAGAGACTGGGAGGTCCCTGGATGTGATGAAGGAGGCCATGGTGCAGGCAGAGGAGGCCTCTGTGCAGCTGACTAGGGAGATAGAAAAGCAGGAGAAGAAATGCTTGAAAAAGAAAAAAAGGCGACTGGCTGCCATTGCACTTGCATCTCACGAAAACAGTGCTCCTGAGGAGTGTGGGGTCGGCGGGCAGGAGACCGAAGGGGAAAGGCCCCAAAAGAAGAAAAAGCAGAGGGCCCAGGAGGCTCCACAGGAAAATGGATTTGAAGACCCAGCTCTCTCTGCTCTCCCCAAACCAAGAAAAAGAGATTGAAGGAGGAGCTGGTCGGCGTTGATCCAGGAGGGACACCTCTCCCTAAGAGGAAGAAACTGAAATCTCTGTCCAGAGAGGAACCGGCGTGTGAGCCTCAGAAGACAGCAAATGGCGGGAGCTTCCCACAGAAAAAGAAGCTCTCGGCTGAGCCCCGGTGGAGTAGTGGTTGTGCGCAGGACTGCGGCCCATTGGGATGGAGGTTCAATTCCAGCAGCGGCTCCACAGGAGCAAAGGCTGGGCCTCCTACTCCCACCACCAGAGGGCAGTGATACCCCCCCCCAAAAAAAAGAAGAAAAAGAAGCTCTCCCCAAAGGGGGAGCCCGCCAATAGTGGACCCGAGGTGGTGGGTGCTAGCAGCAAGAGCAACAACGTTAAGACAAAGAAAAAAATTAAAAAACCAGCCCAGGAAGATGAAAATGGACATTCCCTGGCTCTCCCTAACCCTCTTAATTTAAAAAAAAATAAGCTTCTTAACTGTTGTGTTTCTTAAATTATATTATTTAACTCTGAACTTATTTAATTTGAAATTTCTGTGTAATGTTTTGTACGAAAAGGCCAGGTTAGGGTAAAAACTTGGTGGTTAAGAATGGCTTAATCTGTTTCCAGTTATTTCTTCTGGAAAAAAATTGATTCAGAACTTACTACATCGCGCATCTTGATGCTCCTTCTTCAACAGATTAGCGTTGAGGTCCGGGGTTCACCTGTATTTCAGGAGCAAGTCTTACAGTTTGTTCAAGAGTTTTCCATGTGCCGTGACTGTTTCAACTCCTGCTTCTGAATATTCTGCAGTATATCAATATAATTTTCTGGTGATGCCCAAAATACATCACGGTATCTCACAGCTGCCTGATAAGGGCAGCCCAAATAGACTAGAGAAACCCGTCCAGGAAGGTTCGTATATGTAAGGAAAGAGCTTTATGTATATTGAGAAAACATCCCACCCCAGATCAAGTCCTTAAGTCTGATATTAGCCCATAAATTCCTCTTCAGACTCATGAAGCACATGCTGAATGCAGACTGCGATCACAGACTTGTTGGTGAAAAATCTTCTGGCTCCAGTGGCGATGTAAGTATCTCAGCACTGGCTCCTCCAGCTCTCTGAGTGTCTCAACAGCTATTTATCTCTGACACACCCCCAAATGAGGCCATCAAACTGTGACTTGATAAGACAAGCTAAGCCCCACCCCTTCACGCTTAATATGCTCCAGTTGACAGGATGTCATGTAACTATCACAAGGACAAATTACCAAAAGAATCTGAATATCATTTTTTTAAAAACACATTTTATTGGGAACTTTGCTTAGCTCCATGAGACCAGGCCGAGTTGTACAATTGTTGCTCTGATCATTGACAATCTGTTTCCCTTTTTTCTAGAACTCCTTGATATCAGCTCCCCTTTATCTCCCCCCCACCCCACATGCTCACCCCCCTGGAGATCACTCTCATATTAATATAGCATAATTATCCTAATAGATAATTTTTCTCTTGTGTCAATGATTAGTTCACATTTTTTTGTTCCAAATCAAATTCCTCATTAACTTTACCTTAGTGCATTCAAAGACAGCTTACCTTTCACATTTACTCTTTAATTTATTCTTAAAACTTTTCAGGCCTCACTCTAGTGTGAGTTTAAAATTGCAAAATAACTTACGACTGTTGAAATTTAAGAGAGAATTCGAGGCAATAGTAGAATATTTTTAATTCTATCAAAATAACATTTTTAGTATTATCTGACAGTAATGTAATACACAGGTCCAAAATCAAATGCAATATTCATACAAAACATGGTCATACAAATAACACTTGCACTTAACATACACCCTTTTCCCTAGAGAGCAAAGCCATGGGATATAAATGCACCAAGAGGCCAAACAGTTTCTGGACACTCAAGCACATGACAAGGCGCCCACTCCTAAATATGGCATTACGATGAAAATCAGGCATGTGATGTCCTTTTAATGACCTGAAAAAGGAATGAAAGCTATCGTAGCAGCTTACTAGCCTTTCATCTTCTTATAAGCTAGGCAGTAAGTTCAACATGACAGTTGAAGAACAGGTGTCAATAAAGGACAGAGCCAAAATGGCATGTAATCCCCGCACTCCATCCTCCCCCACCACACACTCGTAAGCCAACTTTATATAACATTGGCTTATCTAACATTCTAGTTTCATTTTTCTAAACTGCTAAACATGGCAAATCTTCTCCTCTCAGTGAAAATCATGTGAGGTCAAGCCTACAATATCACAGAATTTTTTTCCCTAGTAGAATATATTTGCTCTTTGGGCTTTATGGTTAAAAAAAAAATCACCATTAAGTTTATGCTTGTACAGAGCATCACTTTTATTTAAAATGTGCTCAGGTACAATAACTGTTTTATTCTTTTATGGAAAGTTAACTAGAGATGGTTGTGATAGATAATCAACAAATATATTCGTTAAGTGTAAATATTTACGCTTATGAAGGTAACCGTTGTTATCAACAAATGAAGCTTTCCATTATTTAAATATGCAAGGAGAGTGTGGGTCTTTAGTAAGAGGTGGCAGGGAGTCGTTTTATAAGGAAGACATTGACAGTGAACCTTTTTTCAATGGCCTCCAACTCGAAACCCACTGCCATGTCATCAGATAGCAGTGCCCCTAATGGACAGAGTGCAACTTCTCCTGAGGATTTACAAGGCGGAATGTTTATGGGTGTAGAAGGCTTCTGCTTTCTCCCATGAAGTGCACAGCTGGTGGTTTCTAACCATTGACTTTGTGGCTAGCAGATCAAAACCTAAGTCATGCCATCAGGATCTGTATACGCAAAAGGAAACTTCCCAGGAAACTCAGACCTGCCTGACAGGACCAGGTAGAATTTCCCGTGTGTTTCTGAGACTGTAACGTATTACAAGCATGGAGAGCCCCTTTTTTTCTGTGGGGTCGCTATGCGTTAGGATCCACTGTGAGTGTTTTTTTGTTTGTTTTTTGGTTTCTGGGGGGGGGGGGAACACTAAGGTACAGATGAGATATCAAGAAGGTACCACTAGAGGGCAGTGTACTGCATACTTGTAATTAACGTTTCAATTAAATGTTACTTTATACACCTATGGCTGTTTAATATTTCTTCCTGCTCTCGCTTGATACAAATATCTGTTCTGTAGCTCCACCAACGTTGAAATCCCATTAATTTACTGATACCATAACAGGGTATTAAGTGTCAATCAAACTTTTAAGATCCATAAATATTATTTTGGTTAAATAAATCAGAAGATTTAATATCTGGAAGATATTACCTATTTCTTTGGCCTAAGTAAGACTTAGTCTGTGGCTAGTTGAACGCTGGTTAAAATCGCTTCTTCTGAAAGTACACTTTGCCCTTTACCCTATCACATAAGCAGCTGCGATAGGAGAGCCCTTTTGCCAAAAATAGCTTCTCCAGCCGTCTGTCACTCCACCTGAAACCCATTAAAGACAGCGACTCACGGTTTGGTTTGGTTTTCAAGTGAGGGCTATTTACATGAACAGTTTTACAGGTTCTCCTGTGTTAATTCTTGAACTCTTAAGATCAAAGAGGCACTACTTAAAATAACACTAACTTTAATTTAGTTAATCCAAAAATATTCGCAGCAGAACCTTGACAGGGAATTGCTAGACATTCCTGCTGGAGGATATGAAAGGAAGACTGCCGTTGCTGATATCCAGTAGATCTTGGCTAAAAACAGGATAACCGAAATATATTTACTTGTGTTTCATTGGTATGCAAAGGCTTTTGACTTGCATGGATCATAACAATTTATGGAACAGATCGTAAAGAACACTTACTTGTGCTCATATGGAATCTGTATATTGACCAAGGGAGTGTCATTCTAACAGAATGAGGAGATACTGAGTGGTCTAAAATCCGGAAAGGTGTGTGTCAGGGTTGTATTCTCTCTCCATACATACTCAATCTCCGTGCTAAGCAGAGAGAGAATCTGGGCTATAGCAAGAACGTGGCATCAGAATTGAAGGAGCGGTCAGATTATACCTTTGCTCTGCAGGTCATAGCTAGTTATCTACGCGGTGCAGATAATTTGACCTTTCTTGCCTAAAGCAAAGTCAACTTGAAGCCCTTGCTCATGAAGATCAGAGACTAATCCATTAAATATAGATATGCCTCAACATAGCTAAAACAAAATTCTCCCACATGGACCAAAAAGCAAGATGATGACAAATGGAGAAGAGATTCAAGTTGTCAAGGACTTCACGTTACAGTCAACGCTAATGGGACCAGCAGTCAGGAAGCCACATGATACCCTGTCTTGGGTAAGTCTGCTACACAAGCCCTCTAAAGCACTGCAAAGCAAAGATGTTATTGAAGTGTGACTAAGGTGCACCTGACCCACGCTACATTTTCAATCACCACATAGGTTTTCAAAAGACAGTAAATAAAAGAGACTACAGAACATGTGAAAGTGCTTGGCACAGTTTATTTATGTATTGTGAAAAATGATGTACGAGCCCCCAATAAAATGATTTTTAATTTTAAAAAAATTGATGTCTTTGAATTATAGAATTGGCAACAAATATCAATATGTAATGAACTGTCAGAAGAATCAATATCTATTGGAAGAAGTAAAATCGAAATGCTCCTTAGGCAAGGATGGCATGAAATTAACTCACATAACTGGGACATACCTTCAGGAGACACTAGGCCTTGAAAAAGAACATTAACTCATTGCCATCAAGGCACTTCTGACTCATACCCTGTAGAACAGGCTCCAGTGAGTCTCTGAGACTAAAACTCTTTACAGGAGTAAATGGTCTCATCTTGTTCCTGGAGAAGGACATTATGCTTGGAAAATGAGAGGGCAGAGGAACAAAAAGGAAAGCTCCAATGAGATAGATTGATACGGTTACTGCCACAGTGGACTCAGACATAAGAGTGGCTGTAAATATGGCACCGGTCTAGGCCACGCTTTATTTTGTTTTACATAAAATCTCTGTGAGTCTGAACCCACTAGACCTAGCAGCAGAGCACCAAAAAAAGCCAGGGTGTGCCCCTGGCTTCCTCCCTGGTGTTTTCAGCCTCCTCCTAGGCATGGACTTAGCTGGACAATGAGTAAAGGTGACCTAAGTCGAGCTGATGTGCTTGTTTCATGACCTTGGGAAAGAAGATTGAATGTACCACTGACTACCAAAAGAAGAAACAAATCTGTTTTAAAAGTAGTACAGCCAGAATGTTCCTTCGAAGCAAAAATGGCAAATCTTCATCTCAGTGACCTTGGAAATATTATCAGGAGGGATTCGCCCATGAAAAGGGGTATTAGTCTTGGTAAAGTGGATGGTGAGCAAAAAGGAGGAAGACCCTCCGTGGAGCGGATTGACACAGCGACAGCCAAAGTGGCTTCACATCTAGCACTGATTGTGAGCATGGCACAGGGTCAGGCTGTGGTACACACTGTCCCTATGCTGCACATCTCATTGGACCGCATCTAACAGTCGCATACACTGTGTGCACTTAAAAGACAGCAATGCAAATATACAAATATATGTTAAGGTTCATCGCCTCTACAGGTTTAAAAACTCCTTGAAGTAAAACCATATCAGGATTCCAGTATCAGGAACCTTAAAAAAGAAAATCACTGATTGTATCCAATAGCCAACCAAGCCTCCACATTTAGTATGCAAAAATCATTCTTCTCTATTGAGATTTCTTTAAAACTCCGCCATCCTTCAATATGGAAAATGTGTATCTTTTTACATGTCACTAAGAAACGCCCCCCTTCCGGACATTCACCTATTAAACAGCAGTATGAATTTATACATGGCTGCCTACACCATCGGCTTCCAGAGGTGAGGATTTACTGTGGTGAACGCTTTAAAAATATCCATAGAAGTTTGATCTCTCAAAGACGTCAGTCCCCAATACAGCCTGCCTATGACCTGAGCTGCTTTCTTCGCTGTCCTCCTGAGAACGTAACATGCATTCTTGGTCCAAATGTCCTGCGTGCTTTGACATCATAGATGAACTATCTCCTGGCACTATTAAAAGCGTATCTGGCATAAAGTAGCTATAAAGATAGCCAAGATTCCTTAGCTCATGTTAACTGAGAGTGAAACTCCACCATTCAATTTGGGGAAAAATTAAATGACCTCCCCATCCTCTAAAAGTCACATCTATTCACCCTGAAAATTTTCAACCAAAGGATAAAACATTAATTGACCAAATCTGTATTTATCTCCATGACAGTTTAATCACAATAAAAGTAATGTACCCAATATAATAAGAATTGTATATAGTACTAAACCTAAGAAAGCAAACTTACTCAAACACATTTTCAACTGCCATGTAATTATGCCATTATATAAACCACAGGGGAAATGAAGTATTCTATTAATGGTTATTTTGCTTTAAACATAAACGGTCCTTACTCTTTTCAAATACTGGAGAGGGTTTCTGTGTCTGTGAGAAGAAGTGAGAGAGGGGGTGGAGCGGTGTTAAATTTTCAGCCACTAACGCCCGAAAAGCAGACAGTTCAAGTACATGAGCAGCTGGCTGCTCTGTGAAGATTGCAGGTATTAAATCCCTGTGGGGCAGTTCATCATCGTCCTGACATCCAGGGGGTCTTAACAAGAAGTTCCCTTGTGGGGAAGTGAGTTACATGTTGGACTCTGGACTGCAAGGCCAGCAGTTTGAAACCACCAGGAAGATGAAACTGTCTCCTTCTGAGGAAATTTACAGGCTCGGAAACCATGTGGGCAGTTCCACTGTGCGCGAGCGGGTCTCGATGAGTCAGCATCGACGAGATGACACTGAGTTCGAAGGCATTGCTACCGGGGCCTAAGAGAAGAAGGGACAAGTCTGTGTTGGAAGAGATCCAACCAGAGTGCTCCTCAGACAAGGGGAAGATGAGACGTACTTTGGACATGTTATCAGGAAATGTTCTGGAAAAGGACATCAAGTAGACAGTCATCCAGAAAGAGGAAGGCCCTTATCCACGTGGATATTGATGCAGTGACTGCTAAATGTGGGGGCAAGCATAGCGACAATCGGGAAGATGGCACAGGACCAGACATTGTCTCCTTTGTAGGGTCTATAGGAGTCAGAGCCATAGCTCATGACAACAAATTCATGAATGGCCCCAAATTGCACAATTACCTAGAGCAGCAGTTCTCAACCTGTGGGATGCAACCCTTTTGGGGGTCTAAGGATCTTTTCATAGGGGTCACCCAATTTAGCAAAATAAAAGTTATGAAGTAGCAACAAAAATAATTTTATGGTGGGGGCAGGGGGAGGGGTCACCACAACCTAAGGAATTATTTTTAAGGGGTACGGCATTAGAAAGGTTGGGAACCACTGACCTTGAGTGAAAATGCAAGTCTCTTCTAACTTTAGCATACAATTTCCACTACCTCAGAATTACACATGAAAGCACGTAGAAATTTCAGTATAAGAAATTTCTTATGGTAAGTCACAGAACTGTATTTTCAGGCAAATCTATCAGGTAAGTGTTGAGAGCACTCCCACACTTAATATCTGGAAACTCATACGGCTGCCGAAGAAACTTATAAATAGAATGGTTACACAATGTTTGATGTCAATGGTCAGACATAAATAATGTTTAGCAGGTGTCAAAACAAGGCCTGTTCTGTTTGATATTTTCATCAGTTACCGAGATAAGACATTGGCAACTTATAGGGCCAATTCTCTCAAAGGAATTTTACATTTCAGGAAGCTTTCTAGGGCCACCTACTCACAAATTACTATTTCTCCCTCTTTTCCCCATAATCTAGTTACCATTTCAGCCCCATAGTTCAATGGTGACTTAATTAATTTGCAACTTGTGGTTCCACTAAAGTTCTCTCTTATCTTTAGGTTCTAATACCCATTGAAATGGCCACACAGAACTCACAGACAAAATTCCTGATTAAAGGGATTTTAAGGAATTTAACACGTTGCAATGCCAGAAGTACTCAAGGCTGAGTTGTTTTATCAGTACATGTCGCAAAGTTCTTTAAGGCAGCCATTCTCAACCTGTGGGTTGCAACCCCTTTGGTGGTCAAACGACCCTTTAGCAGGGGTTGCCCAATTCATAACAGTCATAAGTTTACAGTTATGAAGTAGCAACGAAAGGGAGGATCACCACAACATGAGGAACTTGTATTAACAGGTCATGACATTAGGAAGGTTGAGCACCACTGAAGGTCTGCTAGTAAATGCTCAAAGGGGCTTAATACTCTTGTATACACCTTAGCAGAAGGCATTCAGTTGCCCTCTCATGCGCCAGCAAGCTGAAGTTCCCTAATTAAGTGTCCAGAGTCACCCCACTCTGCACAAAAGCACTGAGTTCTACTTGCTCCTGGGGCTAGGAAGTCCATCACTGGGTTCCACGCTTTGACTCCTGGTTCTGCTGCTGCTCTCTGACGTTATAGCTGTCTTCTGGACTCAGGAGGCTCCCTGCTGCTAGTCTGGGTAGACTAGAGAAATAGATCCAGAGACACTCATAGATGTGTAAGAAAGAGCTTTAGATTAAGAAGTAATTGGGCTGAGCCCCGGTGGCGTAGTGGTTGTGCACGGGACTGCGGCCCACTGGGATGAAGGTTCGATTCCAGCTCCACGGAGCAAAGGCTGGGTCTCCTACTCCCACCACCTGAGGGCAGTGATGCCCCCCCCCCAAAAAACAAAAAGTTATCATGTATCATTAAAATATCCCAGCCCAGTCTAACTCAAGCCCAGAAGCCCAATACTCGTCCGTAAGTCCCTCTTCAGTCCCTCTTCAGACTCACGAAGCCAAAAGCAATGGCGCAGATTGCAGGCAGTTCACAGGCCGGCTGGGTGCCGCGTCCTGTGGACCCAGTGGCGGTGGCTCTGGCAGCAAGCAGGGTCAGCCAGTCGGACAGTAAAGACAGAGAGAGGAGGTGGACCCCAAGGCCCTCCTTATCAGAAAGTCACACCCAGTCTGTGACATGATTAACAAGCTAAACTCCACCCCTACACTTTTATGTATCTTCAAGTTGACATGAGATTAGGTAACTACCACAGAACGTGGATATAAAAATTACATATGAAATGAACAAAAATGCCTATGTCAAAGCTTCCCACTGCCAAGGAGCTGATTGCAATTCATAGAAAACCTACAGGACCGAGAAGAACTCTTCCCTAGGGTTTTCTCCTTTCGTTTCAAAAAGCAGTCGCAGCTTTCTGTCTCAGAGTGGCTGGGCCTCGAACTGCTGACCTTGTGGTTAGCAGCCCTACTCATAAGGCACTGCATCCCCAGGATGCCAGGAAATCTTTTTGTTAAATGTGTCTGGGCTGTATCTGCTCATGTGTGTTGGTGCAGCAGACAGGCTCTCACTTGTGAACGGAAGGGCTGGCAGTTTGCTCCTTGGGTGAAAGACGCAATAGTCTAGCCCCATAAATATTTACAGCCTTGGAAGCCCTATGAGGCAGTTCTGCTATTGCAAGGTATTGAAATCAACTAGTCACGTGATTTTTATATCCTTAATAAATTCACTATTAAAAAATGATGCCATTCTGGGGTGATGGGGGCTAGGGGGTGGGGAACAGCCCCCCCCCTCCAAAAAAAGGAAAGCACATACAAGCTTACAAACAAGGTTTCTAATAAATAGTCGGAACTATCTGATGTGTCAAGGGAGCAGACCATCACATACACACTTTGCTGTTAAAAATACTCCAGTGATGTGTTTTTATGGGCAGGCATGGGAAATGTCCACAAATAGCTCCAAGCCATGTTGCCAAGAATCTTAGTGACCAGTAAAAATATTAATGTTGACCCTCACCAGAAATATTTCAAATTTAGTTCATTCTAAAAGGACAATAAATAAATAAGACACAATTAGAGCAATGTTTACATTCACAGTTTTGCTTGTCTTATTCGTTTAATTGTTGATTGTGTTTTTCCTCATTTTCACCTCCTGCAGTGTTTTTCATCACAGGTTTCATTTATGGCCATTATTGAAGTAGTTTTGGGGATGTTGTTGCTATTGTTCCCAAGTGAGCATTTTTTTTTTAAGCTGATAACAAAGCTTTACTGCCCACCAGTCCACTTTTCTTTCTTTCTTTTTTTTTTTTTTTTAAGAAAAAGAAATGTAAATGAGCTTAGGGAGTTGGAAGGGGGAGAACATCCCCTTTCTAATATTGGAAATCCATACAAGTAAGATGCCCTTTATTGTGATATCCATTTCCTTGTGTGTCAGTTGTGGGCAGGCAACCATGAACTATGACTTGGCGGCCATGTGTCTAATCCTCACTCAGGTTTGGGAAGTTTCACAATGTTTTCCCTTGAGAACAGCCAATGCTGAGCCAGCACACGCCACTAAGCACAGATCTTTTCAGAGTGCTCTACTCAAGCCCAAATAAGGAAGATGGTCTTCACTCAGAGCAGCTAGAGAATGCTCACCAGGCTTCCTTCAGCGGTCACTGGAAAGTGAGGAGGGGGGGGGGGGGTTGCAGCCTTCTCCATGTTGGTTTGGAAAAAAAAAAAAAAAAAAGAGCTAAGCACTAACCAAGACCCTAGTTGGCAAAATTTCAGAATGATGATCTGGATCAAGTGATTTATTAACTTAGGTAAGTATTTCCGTGAAAAGTTACTTAACCGAGTATAATTAGTAGAGATTGAAAGCTTCTTATCACATTAAAGACCAGACATTTTCAAAATCAAGCAACCGAATCAATGTGAAGGGGTGGGGAAGTATTGGAGATCCAAAACCCATCGGCACGTTAACACATTAAAGACCAGATGAATTTGAGATCCCGCTACAATTTATATCAAAGCCTACCACGTTTGAACCCCCCTCCCTTAATGAATTTAGGAAAGTCCCTTTAACTCATAATTTATGGCTAAATTATAAAATAAAGTAGATAATATCAAGAGGAACAGGGTCAGTGTTTGGAAGCAAGATCAGGACCTAACTGAAATGATCTTTCTAATCTTTTTGAGTTTGGAAAGCTATCTCATTTTGTATTTTCTTTGGACCCAGGCTTCTTTCCCCCTCTCCTAAAAATCTACATTCCAGTCCTTATTAATATCGTGTTTAATCTCTTAGATTCATACATTCTCCCTCTTATTCTGATGTTCTTTATGCTGCTAATCTCCCAGATTTTTATGAGTTAACTACAATAGGGATAACCTTCAGCAAGCTTAGAGAAACTATAAAATTTTAGCCACAACGTCTTTTCCAAATCCTTCCAGCAAATCACCCATCTTGCTTCTTCGGCAAAAGCAAGAGAGGTTAAATGTCAACCAAACCCCTCTTTTCCTGTTTTCCTCAGAGTTATTGCTGTTTCAAATGCTTACTAGGAATTTTAATGTAAACAAGTAAGAGATTGCAGTGATCTCCATATCATTTCCCTTGACCCTTTGGAGCCTCATTAACATCTCTAGGGGCATGGAGAAGTATGCAGAGTGATCACAGATGGATGTGATTTGTTTTTTCTGTGTTCTCCATTTCTTCTGTGACCTAGCTGAACAATTCTGAGGTTCAGGGACATGGAAAATTAGCCTTCAAATGTAAAAACACCAATCAAATGAAATAGAACCAGGTTAAGAAAACCACTTCACAACTCCCTGCCAATTATTTTAGGGTACATTTGATAACTTAGAATAGGTCATCTTTACTTTTCAACCTGCTGTAAAGAAAACTTAGTTTGCTTTTGGCAAAATATTTTCAGCATCTAAAGATAACAAGCAAACTAGCAAGGCTGTGTGATGTTGCTTATGCCCTTAATGTTTGTCTTTGGGAAGTGTATCAAAGGTTAATAAGGCCCTTTGGGACTTTGCTTTCCAAAAGGCGGTCACACATAAACTTAAATGCACTGCCAGTTGATTAACACACAGCACAATCGGCCGTGAACCCTGCTTGTTTCACACGCAACGTGTCTCTAGCAAACAATACTGGGAAGAGAGCCAAGAAATGTCATTTCTCTCACTTCATCCTTCCATAATAAGTCTCCAGCTCCAAGTGCATTCTCCCTGTTTCACCCTCTGACTAATCCACCCACTCAAAATTTTCCCTGTTGACACTGTACAAGAATGGTGTAAAACACACACAAACCACAGAACCTTTGCCCAGTAATGAAAACACCCAGCACAGAATCTTGAATATAAGACCGAGTAAATGTCACTTTGAAAAGCATTTAAAACAAATACTCCTCCCCCTCAAAAAAATAACAAATATTCCCTTATTTATTTCACAGATCCTGAAAAATACACACCAAAAAAAGCCCAACCCCTAAGACATTGGAACTGCATACAAGATTTAATCCCTTGAATAATTAATTTAACTTACAGGTTACAAATTTATAGAACCAACATTAATACTTCAAAATGACTTTGACAGATTTTTCTTAACTTTTGAAATTGATTCCTCCCACCAACCTAGACTATTGGATTTAGTGGGAGAAATAATTAGGCATGAGCTAAAGTTTATTCCTGAGTAAAAAAGTCAATATTCAGGCACACAGTAGGTGATGATCCATGGTCATTTCCCTTATGTAAACAAACTGCCTTCAACTAAGAAGTCCAGAAACATCTTGAGTGACAATACTGACAAAAGGTCAATGAGTTAGTGTTTGTTTTACTTTCTTGCCTTTGTGGGAATTCTAGAACCGTATGTTTTTTTCAAAAGCTTCATGTAGCTAATCATAAATCAGAAAATGTTTGGATGTTTTTAGAGATCTTGCATTGATGTAATTAAATTGTTTTCACTTTCCCTGTACAGAAGAAGAGATTCTCATCCTGTAGTTACAGGTAATGTTTAGAAAGACAACCAAATAGATCTGCCTATCTTGATTTCTACTCCAGCATAACCCGATACTGCAAGATGCCCCTAAAATTTCGTTCAATGAACTCAACTGAAAACTCACTGCCATCCAGGGATTTCTGACGCACAGCAACCCTACAGGCAAGATAAAACTTCCCCCTGGGTTTATGAGACTGGAAGGCTGTACAGGAGTAGAAAGCATCCGCTTTCCCATGGAGCAACTGTGGTTTTGAACTGCATACCTGGTAGTTAGCAGCCCAGTGTGTACCACGGAAACCACTCTGCTACCAGGGTTTTCTCCAAGTAACAAAATATTTTGCTTCAGTTGTCAGAGTTGTTGGCTGCCTTCAAGTCAACTCTGACTCATGGCGGTTTCGTGTGTAACTGAAGGAAGCCTTTCCCAGTCCTGAACAATTTGCATGATCATTGGTATGTCTGAGTCAATTGCTGCAGATATTGTGTAGGGTCTTCCGATCTTGGAAGCTCATGTTCTAAGATTAAGGTGTATTTTGTTCTAATCCCTATAGTTTTCATTGATAAATTTCAAAAGAAACTAAGTTTAAAAAAAAGAAAGTTTTTCTTTCTACTATATATTAGTGTGGGAGTTCTGTGGAAACCTGCCTGGTATAGGTGGCCCCAGTAGTATTTGAAATACTGGTGGATCAGCTCACAGCATCATAGCATCAGCTCCCATTGTCTACTAGCACATTTTTGACAACTACGTCATTCACTAAAAATGTGGCTTCAGAAGTCATCTAGATGATGAAGTACTGGAAGCACTCGCTTGTCCATGCCTGGAAATTTGGAAGGTGGCTATTTGGCCAACGGAAGGGAAGAATTCCAATCCAGAAAGGTGACTCAACAGAATACTGACTTTACAGAGCAATCTCATTCACGTCAGCAAAAGTCAAGCTTGCCTGAAGAGCATCCAACAATGGTTGTAGTAGTACATTAGCAGGGAGCTGCCAGAGGTTCAGGTTGGACTCAGAAAAGTCTATGGAACAAGGGGTATCCTTGATGATGTCAGCTGAATCTTGGCTGAAGGAAAAGAATTCCAGAAAGATGTCTAGATCAGACGGTCCCAAACTTAAATGGCCTTACTGTCCTCTTAAAAAAAAATTCCTCATGACCTCCCTAGCAATGAAAACCTTTTGTACTCCAGCCCAGAATCCAGGATAAAGTGTAGGTATCTGCTCTTGCAATGCCGTTAGATCATTCCACACACCATGGGGTGCGGGGGGTGATGGCACCCACTTTGGGAAACTATGGTCTAGATAGATTAGCGAAACAAGATTCATGAACACTCGTATTTTATAAGAGTTTTATATAAAGGGTAACTGTACATTAAGCATCCCAACCCAGTCCAGTCCAAGCTCGTAAGTCCAACCTTAATCCATATGTCTGACATCAATCTACGAAGTCCTCCGCAAACTCACAAAACACATGCAATAGCACTGAATACAGGAGGAAAGCCAAAACAAGGGTTTGTAAGCATCTCAGTGCTGGTAGGGGTCTCCATGCTATTGCCGCAGCACCCAGGGCTACATCAGAGTAGATCCATGTGGCTTCTCTTCAGGGATGTCTCACAGGAAGTGAGTCTTGCCAGCTGAGGCAGAGAACAAACTAAGGCAATCGCAACTGGTCCAAGCATCAGAGAGCAAGAGACCAGACAGGTGAGGCTCGCTGAGCCATTTATCTCTCCGTCCTTCAACTAATCCCACATGTGCTCATCGTCCAGGTTGGCACTTTTGTTTTATTGACTATACTAAGGCATTCAGCTATACGGATTATAATAAAAACTAGGGAGATAGCCTTGAGAAGAAGAGGACTCCCAGAACACTTCATTGTGCTTTTATGGAACTTGTACATGGATGTAGTTATGGGACCAGAACAAGGGAATACTTCATGGTCTAGCATCAGGAAAGGTATGTGTCAGGCATGTAAATCAATAAGCAACAGCATGATAAACATTGAAGTTGTCCAGAATTTAATTTTGCTTGGATTCACAATGAATGAATTCCTATGAAAGCCATAGTTAAGAAATCAAATGATATGTTGCATTGATAAAATCTAAAAAAGAGTTCTTTTAAAATGTTTAAGTGGGGCTGAGCCCCAGTGGTGTAAGTGGTTGAGTGCAGAACTGCAGCTTGCGGGCTTGGCGGTTTAAATCCAGCGGAGGCTCTCAGGAGCGGCACTGGGTAGCGCCCAAGACCACCAGAGGCAATGATGCCCACAAAAAAAAAAAAAGAAAGAAAATGTTTAAGTTGAGATATCACTTTGAAGACTGAGGTCCACCTGACCTAATCCATGATATTCCCTGTCACCTCATATGGACTTGAAAGTTGGACAATGACTAATGAAGACTGAAGAAAATGTGTGCCATTGAAATAGAGTGTTGACAAAGAATATTGACTTGATTAAGGATTGTAAGAAAAACAAGGAAATCTGTCTTGGAAAAAGTACAGTCAGAATAGTCCTAAGCAGGAAAGATGGTGAACTTTTTACCCACATATTTTAGACATGTGATCCAATCCTGGAACAGGACACTCTGCTGGTAATGGTAGAGGGTCAGGAAAAGAGTAGAAGACCCTCTGCAAGATGGATGGGCACATTAGCTCCAACGCGCACCCCCAAAATAGCAACTCTTGTGAAGATGGTGTTTGCTTCCTGCTGCCATATATAATGCTGCTATGAGTTGGAAGGCCTCTAACCACCCCCAGTACTTTTGGTCTTACTCTCCCAGCCCACAAAGTGAGGGCTAAAACTTGGAAAGCTGAGAGAGGAGTCACTACAGAATTCAATTTTAGGGCCATAGCCAAGATGGAATAATACAAATCAGGACTCTGATGAGCCAGGAGGCAAACCGGCTAATAGCAACTAAACAATCAAAGCTTGACTGTCAGAAACATCAAAGAAAGAAAATAACCTGTAGCAGCAGGGGGAAACAGAATGATGTGTAAGTGAACAGCAAGGCTATCCTATTTATGTTAGTCCCCTACACTTTAGGTCTCTCCCCGCCATCAGGGGGATACTGACTCATAGTAACCTCGTTTGGCATGGCAGAAATCCCCCGGTGAGTTTCAAGACTGTAACTCTTTACAGGAAGAGAACAACTTGGCCTTCTCCCAAGGAACCACTGATGGTTTCAAACTGCTGACCTTGCAAGTAGCAGCCCCACACATAACAACTATGCTACCAAGACTCCTCCTCTACCTGATGGCGTCTCTAAACAGTTTAACTCTTACTGTCAGCCTCTAAAAAGTATTCAGTCTGCACTTCTAAAACAGATGTGTGTGTTCTTCTTGCAGTCCATGATACTTCGATATTCTTTGGTAGCACCATAATTCAAATAAATAAACAGATCAGGGTGGAAAGGAAGCTTTCTTAAGAGGGTAGCCTAATTCCTATGTAAATAGACTCCTCTGTGAAAATCTTGCTTACTTTTTGCCTGCTCTGGATCCTGCATCTGTCCCATCAGTATCTGGTTCTTTGCACGGAGCCAGCTTCGTGCCATATTGCTTGCTGGTCCTGGGAGCCATCCATAGCCTGCCATTTGACCTCTCAACCAGAGGTTCACTAGCTTCCACAGATACAACCCTGTCCAGCTGATCTTAGATTCGTGTGTCATGACACCACATAGTGTTCTTACTGCTTCTTGTTTCAGCAGCCCCAGAAGCTACATGAGTCAAGAGAAGCCTCCACCTTTAACATCGGACTCATTTACTTAAAACTGGGCTAGCCTTACCCACTTCAACTATGTCAGCTAGTTTTCTAAGAAATGTATGTCTTCACTGGCTGCAAACAAGCCTCCTGGTAGTGTGCGCAGTCTCTTGTCCTGTAGAGGCTGTCCTAAGGAACCTTGGAGACAAATGACCCTTGACTGCTCTTCGATGCCTCGGGCCTGGCTAATTTCTGCTCTCCCTAAACTAGGCTCCAAACTGGGATGCAAGGTGCTTTGGGAAACCTCAAGGCACGGTGGCTAGAGTCCACATAGGCCAAGTTATCGTGTCCATCGCACCAAGCAATGTGATTGAAGCCTTACGCAAGGCCAAGTTCAAGTTCCCTGGGCGCCAGAAGACCCACATCTCCAAGAAGTGGGGCTTCACCAAATTTAATGCTGATGAGTTTGAGGGCATGGTGGCTGAGAAGCGCCTCATCCCAGACAGCTGTGGAGTCAAGTACATCCCTCACCATGGCCCCTTGGACAAGTGGGGGGTCTGCATTCATGACGGCCTGTGCTGCCTCATTTGTACCCACCAAATAAAATTGGATTTCCTGATTAAAACAAAAAAAACAAAACAAAACAAGAAATGTATCTCTTTATATATCTATCACTGGTTTTGCTTCTCTAGAGAACCAAGAACATACAGAGATAGAAAACAAATAGCCAGAAGGTATATGAGTATTTGAAGCCAGCTATGTTGATAATAATTTAAACTGTAAACTCCATACATTCCAATTAAAATAGTGATTACTTAAATTGGATCAAAACATCAAATGCAATGCTAGCAAATCTCCTTTCAATATAAAGACACGGGATAGGAAGTATAGAAGTGGATGTAGCAGAAGAACTCTAATGAAAGGAGAGGTAGAAAGATTACCCAGATAAAGTCAATCTGAGAAAAAGAGAGGCATTCATTTTGATGGCAGTGTCAGATCACCAGCAGATATAATCAGAATGTTTACATCAGAATATCTATTACGAGAGCTTTAGAATATAAGTTTTAAAAATGACAGAACTGAAAGGAGACGTCATTGCTATAAAGCAAAGCCCCAATGCTGTCGCGTCCATTCTAGTTCACGGTGACCCTAGAGGACAGAGGAGAATGGCTCCTCTGACTTCCCACTGCTATAACCATGGCCAGGTGCAGACGCTGCCGCATCTTCCAGGAAACAGCTGCTGGGTTCAAATCACTAACAATTGCATTAACACTCTAGTGCAATAGTGGATCTAAATTAGCAAATATATAGAAAATTTGAATGACACTATAAGCCAACTTGAAATTTTTTACTTTTAAAAAGGTTTGAAGCAACTCAATTTTTATATTGTGTTATCCTACTCCTTTTGATTTTATAAAGTACATTCACCAGAATAGATCCTATTCTACATCATAAAACATGTCTCAATGGATTGAAAGCAGTTGAAACCAAGCAGTGTATGCTTTCTGACTTCAATCAAAGTAAACCAAAATCAATAAAAGGAAATCTAAAATAAAACACAAATATTTAGAATGTAAATAACCAGAGGGTCGAGGGAAATTAGAAGAAAAAAATAGAAAAATCTTAGAAATGAGTGTGAATAAAAATATAGCATCAAAATATGGAGAGCTGAAGTCGCATGTAGGGAAGGAATGATAGCATTCCATACAGAAGAGTACTAAATTTAAAAAGAGAAAAATTATAAGATCTAAAGATTAGTAGAAAACCCCCATGTTCCAGGAATTCTCAGGGATGAATGTTTTAATGAAGACCTTAACTCCTTCTTTATAGGGTTCTGTAAAATGTTTCTGAGAGCTTGGGGTACTGTCTGATCTAAACAGAGGAGTGACTTCATTCCACCTACTATACGAGTATTCTGATTTCATTTCAAAGGCATCCAAGAATAACGACAAGTTGGAAAACCCTTCATTTTGCTTCCTAGGTCCAAACACATAGGTCTCATTTTTTTAAAAATCATTTCATTGGAGGCTCATACAACTCTTATCATGATCAATACATACATCAATTGTATGCAGACTACACTTGCAATCATCATTCTCAAAACGTCCTCCCTCCACCCAGGCCTCCAGTATCAGTTTCCCATATTTCCCCTCCCTCCCCACCCCCATTCCCCATGAACCCTTAATAATTTACAAATTGTCATTATTTTGTCATATCGTACACTGCCCGATGTGTCCCTTCACCCACTTCCTTGTTGTCTGCACCTCAGGGAGGAGGTTATCACATAGGTCTCATTTAACTAATCAAGCCTAACTGGTTTTGGTCTTAAACATTGGTCACTGGATTCAGGACTGATGTATTTGAGATAGGTGGGTATAAAGTAATTTAGATCCTAAAGCAGGGTATGTTTTACTGCAAGGGAGCAATATAAAGCATAGATAGGGAAAGAGTACATTTTAAGCTAAAGAATAGCTTGATACTGATAGTAAAATTAGAATGAGGAGTTGAAGGTGCATCTGTCTGCTTTTAAGGTCTATTAAAGGGTTTAGAAATTGGATGGTTGTAAAAATCCCTCTAGGCTAATAAAATTGACTTTTTATTTTACTTGCTTACTATAGGATGGTAAGTTAAAAAGAGTATTACAATCAAATTATAGTGTGAAAAAGAATATTGAAAGTAATGTGGACTGACAGGAAAACAATTGAATCTTTCCGGGAAGAAATACGGCCAGAATGCGATTAGGAGTGAGGCTGGGGAGACTTCACCTCATGTCTTTGGGACAGGTGCTCAGGAGAGACCCATTCCTGGAACAGGACCTCAGACTGGCTGCAGTGGAGGGTCAGTGAAGACAAAGTGAGACGCTGACATGAAGTGGCACACTGGCTGCACCAATGGGCCCAAACATAACCAGGGGGAACGTGACTGTTGTCTTGTTCCATTGTTCGTAGGTGTGTTCATCTAGGTAGACTAGAGAAACAAAATTCATAAACATGCATATGTGTATAAGGGAGAGGTTTATTTACATGAGCAATTGAACATTGAGAAAAAAATCCCAAACCAGTCCAGCCCAAGATCATAAGTCCAATAATAGCCCCTATGTCTGATATCAATCTGTAAAATCCTCTTCAGATTCACGAAACACATGCAGTGAGGCCGAATGCAAGATGATCACAGGTCAGTGGGTGGAAAGTCTTTGGATCCAAAGGCATCGTAAGCGTCTCAGTGCTAGTAGGGGTCTCTGCATGGCTTTCAGTAGCCAGGGCTGCATCAGGGTGGGTCCGTGTGGCTTCTCCTCAGGGATGTTTTGCAGGAAGTGAGCCTTGTCAGTCGAGTGTCTCCAAGTGAGGAAACTGAGAAAGACAGTGGCTCCTGCCTGGAGGAAGGAATTGCCACATTTCCCAGCATTCTCAGAAGGAGATCACGCCCACACAGAGGTCTCATTGGCTATTTCCAGATTGACAGGCCAGACTCCACCCCTACACTCTTAATCCTCAAATTGACACCAGATTAGGTGACTACCACAGTAGGCATACTATGAATTGGAATCTAACAACAATACCAGCTCTGGGGATCTTGTTCATACATGCACAGGTTTATTCCAAGAAAAACATGCTTAAACATGCCTGTATAACCAGAGGATGACTGCAGACATGTTCTCTCAGTAATACATGTGGTGAAGTTACATTTTTTAGAATGACTTCTATCTAGGTGTTTGTACTCGTGCCAGATGATTGTGTGACACCATGCAAAGAGGGCATGTGGCACATGAGCAGAGGGGTGTCAAAATGAGGCATCGTAGAAAGAGGAGAGCGTCTCAGGGCCATCAAGAGAGAAACCCATCCATTCCCCCCACCCCCCACCCCAGCATAACACAGGCCAGATCCCTGTCAGAAGTGGCAGAGGCAGCAGAGATTGAGCCACGAGCCATGTGGAGTCAGGCAAAGGAATAGCTTTGAGAGGAAGAGGCAGTGAAGTCAGGAGGCAGGCAGTTCCCTGGCCCATGGAAGCAAAGGCCAAGAGTGATTGAGATGCTGAGGACAAAAAGGAGCCATAGCTGGTAGCTGAGAAGAAGGGATGCTGTCGACAAAGAACTGTATCTTTAAAGATTCCTGATCCTGGCTTGGGTTAACCTGTTAACTTCCCTAATTAACCCCAATAATTGTGAGTGCTATTTGTGAGTACTGTGTGCCATTGCAGTGCATTATTGGATGCAGGCAAGAAATTGAGGACTACAGGTATAATACGGTAAAAGGAAGATGGAACGTGGAAACCTGTCTGCCCTCAGCCTTGTGGCAAACAGCCTTAGACTGATGTTGAGTTGGGATTTCCTTCTCTTGCTAAAGGCAGGAAAGGTAAAATGTGACACACACACACACACACAAACACACACACACTATTTTCTCATAGACTTGTCTCATTTTACTTTTTGTGCATGGGAAGAAAACAATTTTGAGATCAGGGCTAATAGAATATGTGTGTGTGTGTGTGTGTGTGTGTGTGTGTGTCTTAGAAATATACTCAAGGGAACATCTTCCCTAATCATTGAAGATTTGTAATAATTGTATGGGGATTATACCCTACATCAAACAATAGGTTTTAGACAGATTGAGTTTTTAAAGGTAATTTAGGTAGACCACCAAAATCAGCCCAGACAGTGAAGCCATCACATTTGAAAATAGAAACAGCAATTTGAAGTCCATAAACTGGTGGTTGTAGGCCATCAAATGGCCATTGGTACTGCAGTGGGATTCTCACATGGTTCGACATTTTAAATTGAAAGCAAATATTCTGGCTTAAGCGTTCAGCTGAATGGGGCCTTAAAGTATTGCACAAAGATTAGCTAGCTCAAAGAACTGATCTATCAGTCTTTTAAATAAGATAGAAGCAGATAAGCATCCCGTGTTGGAATGAACTCTTACTGAGGATGACTCTTGGACTTAATAAGGCAATCCAGAGAGCAAGGTCCGATCCAAGCAGTGGCGTCTGATCGGATCTGCCGAGTCAGTTAAATTCAAAACAGAGACATCATTTCAGAAGGTTATGGAAACTTTTTTTGATCCCAAAGGATTAACCTGGATAGATTGCCTCAAAAAGTTCCGGATGGTCTTTCAATCTGATTATAAAGAAAATTCAGAAAATGTAAAACTTTATCGATGAGAAAAAGGCCAGGAAAGTTATGCGACTGAAGAATTTTCTTCTTTCCCAATAATGTATCTGGTCACTCTTCAAAGGTAAGAAAGTCAGTCATGTGAGAATTGCACTGGGGAGTTCTACTCCACCCACTTTACAGTTCTGAGCTTGCCCTGTCAGACTTCTTTGTGTTCCCCTAACTCAAAGTACATTTAAAAGAAACATGGGGATTGAGGAGTCAAGATGGCATCCAGGTGGACTCAACTGCCCGGCGCTTCTGCTGTTAGACCAAAAAATTAAAAGGCCTGGAAAGCAAGCTCAAGGAGAAAGCAACAGGACCCTTAAGAACCAGAAGGATCTTAAGGGAAGGAGAAGGCAGGGAAGGGGAACAGTGTGCAAACAATGCACAGACCGAGAAACAAGGGAATTAAAATCAACAATGGAGTGTTGGAGCAATCTAGCTGAGAGGAATTAATGAGATACAAAAGAAGGTCAAGCATGATGGTGGGACAAAAGGAAAGTGAAAGGAAACAGAGGAAAGAGCTTGGAGACAAAACTATAGATAGAGGTATGAGCATAGCTATGTACATATATGAATACATTAATTCATAAAGATATATTTATTGACATATGTAAATATATTTATAGGCCAAGACATCGAGGCAGTGGGTCAGCTTTAGGCCTCTGCTCAAGCACTGCCTCAAGGCAAAAACACTTTGTTCTAACAACCTAGCAGTCTGTGATGCTCACCCTTCTAGCACAATTGCTGAAGACAAAATAGGTGCCCAAGCAAATGTGGTGAAGAAAGCTGATGGTGCCCAGCTATCAAAAGATACAGTATATGGGATCTTAAACACTTGAAGCTAAATAAGTGATCATCTAGCAGAGAAACAATAAGCCCCCACATAAGAAGCACACCAGACTGTGAGATCATGAGATGTCAACGGGATCCAGTACCAGGCATTAGAAGACCCAAAACAAAAGAACATATTTTTGAGAACAAGGTGAGTCAGATCAAGAGACCCATAACCCATCTGTAGACAATGGGACATCCCCTCACAGAAGGGTCACAAGAAGGGATGAGCCAACCAGGGCCCAGTATAGCACCAATGAAACACACCATATTTCTCTGGTTCCTTGAATTTTCCTCACCCCCATTTTCATGACCCCAGTGGTGCCTTTCACTAAGGGCCAGACAAGAGCATATACACAGGTACAGGTAAGAGCCCATGACACATGGAATGCAGGTCAAATAAAGTTCTTAGGAACAGAAATGGAAGTAACAATACCAAGAGGGTAATGTTAAAGTGGGGAGAAAAGGGGAGGAAGGGGAAGTCATTGGTGTAAGATATGAAAATAATGATAATTTATAATTTATCAAGGGGCCAAGAGGCGGGGGGATGGGGAGGAACGGGAAAGGGACTCAAATGAAAAGTAGATGGTTTTTTTTAAAGTAAATATTAACAAATGATGGCAACATATAGTTTCTTTTTTGGGGCGGGGGCATAAAATGATGGCAACATATGTACAAATATGCCTGATACAATTGATGTATGCATTTTTATAAAAGCTGTAAGAACACCCAATAAGAGAAAGGTTGAATATATAACCACCCCCAGGGGGAATGATAACAGAAATGTGGGTGCAGGAAGACAAGGGAGAGTGTGAGACATAAATAAACCATAATATAAAATTGAGCAAGGATTCACAAGGGTGGAAAGGTGGGGGGAGGGAGGGGAAATAAAGGTGCGGATACCAAGGGCTCAAATAGAAAGAAAATATTTTGGAAATGTTGATGGCAACATATGTATAAGTGTGCTTAATACAATTGAATGATGGAGTGTCTAATATTTGTGAGAGCCCCCCAATGAAATGATTAACAAAAAAAGCCCCCAATAAAATCTTTAAAAAAAATTTTAAAAACATGATTTGTGCCCCTTACAAGCGATGAAAATGCAAAACAAATAAAATTTTAGGTTTGAGCAATCTGAGAAAGGCAAACAAAAATTGAGAGCATCTCTGTCCAATGCCGATGCCTATTTCTTACCAAAAACAAATGCTACAGTATTTCCTAACCTTATAAATGTGTCTGTAACAACCTAGAGAGGCTGAGGTTTCTGCTAACTCATTCTTCTGCCTATCTCTATCATGGAGTGTCCCTGTGGTTTCTCCTTAAAATCTTTGAGCCCCATTTGTCTTGGCTTTCCATCAGATCTCAGTAAATAGTATTCATTCATACACTCAAGATAAAACTTCTAGAGTCATTCTTGGTTACTCTTGTTAAAAAAAAAATCAGTCCATATTCAAGTCATCCACAAATCTTTACAAATCCACTTTTCAAATACAAACACTTTTCAAGAACTTCTACTATGCCCCAGGAGCCTCACTGGTCTCCCCAATTTTCACTCTTATCTCTTATGAGCTTAAAATCTTCCTGTGATTGTCCCATCACATTGGAATGAAATTCAGAGACCTTGTCAGAGCCTACCATTATCAAGTGTTTGGCTACTTCTCTGACATAAGACTCAATTTCCTCTCCTGGTTCATCCTTGCTATTCTGAAAACCAGAGTTATGAATTTCCTTGTTTCTTTCTTAAAGTTCTTATTTATGTTTTTGTTTAGACTTTTTCTTCTGACCCCAAATGTTCCTCTTTGGTATTTGTGTGGCCCTTTCTCTTATATCACCCAACACCTTGCTTCAATGTCACCTCCTAAGAAAGAACATGACCTTAAAGATCACCTGATCCCACTGTAGCATTACTCACAGTCCCTTCACTCACTTTATTGTTCTTTATGGCATTTATCCCCACTTGACAGTAACACACGTACCTAGTTTATGGCCCTGCCAGAAAAACTATAATGTTGAGTCCAAGAGAGAGAGACTTGAGCCTGGTGTATCACTATAGCGTAGAACAGTGGCTGTACCTAGCAAGTGCTCAATAAATACTTTTTAGTGAATGATTGAACCTTGCATAGTTTTAGCTATCTAAATCATTGAATGAAGTGCTTTCCATCCTATCTTCCTATTAGTTCTTTCTGGGGTGAGGTACAGATCAATTGGGGACATCAACAGTTTCTCACTGTCAGAGGAGCAAAGAAAGAGCCAAAAAAAAAAAAAAACCAAACCCATACTGAATAAAATCTAATACTGGTTTTTAGTATGTTGTCAATAATAGCACACACCAAAACCTTTGCCTCAAAATAGATAACACAAAATCTAGAAGAAAAGAGGGTTAGTGTTTGTATATCTCAAAGACAATTTACTTGGCCTGTTCTTTGTAGACACATATTCTCAATTCCTAAGGAAATATTAACAAACATCTCTTCATAGACAATTGGGCCCATCAGCCCTCACCATGCATTTATGTGTGAGACAGTCCACTACTTTTCACAAGATTTGAGGCTACAGAATTCTGTTAACTAGATCTCCCCCAGGATTGCGCTGCTGCTGGGAGGCTATCAAGGCACCCACCTTCTCATTGCAGGGTGGAACTTTCTCTCTGGGCTTATTTCTGTTCTTCATGATGTAGAGGATAATCTCTTCATAACTTTAGACATGATGAATCCATGGCCTCCATATATTTAATTCTCAAAAGATGCACTAGTTAGTGGAGAAAGAGAAATCTCTAGCCACTTTTTACATTCTCCTATTGAGATGATTAAAAAATGAGACTCAAAAGGAGCACTAAGACACCCGACCCCTTCTTCAAGATAATTAACAATTTAATCTGTTGTCATAGTTCATTTGACAAGGTGATAGCTGGCCCTCAAGTAAGACGCTTGAGTAAAGAACAAAATATTACACTCTTCATGATTTCCTATGGAACACAGATGCTCCAGAAAGAAAGAGCAGAAAGGAAAGAAAGAAAGAAAGAAGTGAAACAGCACTTTGGCATCAAATACCTCCAAGATTTTTGATTAATGACCAGATGTTTTGATATGAATGTTACTTGCAGATTTCACACACCCAAGAGGCCTTCGCTTACCAAGTAAAACATTGTCAATCTTATCTGCATCAGTAATGTAATCTAAGTTAGATCTTGACATATTATATATAGAACTTTAAAATTCCTGGATATCAGGGGACTTAGGCAGCAAAAATGAAATTGCTAGAGACTGGTTGTAATCTGTCTCCTCGAGTTTAAGATACCATGGAATCTGTCTACAATGACAGTGGTAATGGTGCTGATGGAGAACCAGCGTGAAGCAGCTGAGAATCTGTGGTGGTCACTCAAAACTGACTTTGAAGCCTATTTTAAAACAAGCAAACAAAAATAGGCTATTTTCTGGATATAGTTGTTATATTTTGAGACTTTTCAATTGACCTATGTCAAAATGAGTTGATATTACCAAAACACCAAGCCAATCACCATAAAATGAGAGACTCCTGAGCACCTCAGGCTGTGACTTCCAGGAGCATGCCTTTCTTCAGAAGAACTGCAGGATGAGTTGGATTTGCCTTTTGATTCATAATTGAGTAATTTCAGGGACTCCTCATTTAACAATGGTTGGTTGGTGGTTGTTTTTTTAAAGCTGAAATCTATTATGTTTATCACAGCGACCGTACAGAACAGAGTAGAATTGCCCCTGTGGGTTTCTGAGGCTTTGAACTCTTTACAGGAGTAGAAAGCTCCGTCTTTCTCCAGAGGAGCATGCTGGTGGTTTCAGACGGGGGTTCCATGGCAGTGAGTTTGGTTTGGGTTATGTTTATTCAATCCTCTGGTTTTGTGTGAGGTCAGTTTGGATGTCTGGTTCAATCCTCTTTTTCTTGGTAATAGTCTGTTTAGATTGCTCCTTACTCTAAAATGACCTGGGATCTTGTGGAAACTGCATCACACAAAGGGCTCCCTCCCCTAAACTAGTCACTTTGTTGTCTTTAGCATCCTTTAACACACACACACACACACACACTTCATATTCATTCTGTACATGAGAAGGTAGGGTCATGATGAACAGAGGGTTTTCATTGGCTGACTTCCAGAAATAGATAGCCAAAAAAAAATTTTTGTGCTATAAAAACAAATAGGAAGTTTGGGTAAATGCATAGCTATTTTTTTACTATAGCCTGTTATCTCTCTTTCAACATACTTTATTGTTAATCTTATCTCAAGGGTTACAAGGTAATAGAAATTAAATGAAAATCTTGGGTAAACCTCAAAAGAAGGAATCAAAACCTTCTTTTCTCTGTACCCTCTCACCCACAGCAAATATGCGACTCTTCCGCTGAGTTTAATACTCATGATTAAAGGAGGTTTCTTCATGTAGTTGGAAGAAAGGTGACCCGTTCTGCTCCCATAAAGTCTCACCAACTTCCACAGGGAGAGTTCTACACTGTTCTAGAGGGTCACGATGACCCTCTAGAATTGAATTGACTCAATTTCAATGAGTTTGAGTTTATTAGGGAACTTAACAAGCCAAGGTCAGAAAATATTAAGATACAGTTATTCAACACCCCTCCTCAGTCAGTGGCTAGAGAGATCTAGCCCTAAGCTGCTCAGCCATGTGACCCCTTGGCTTCTGCTTCTGTGGGCTAGGAAGTTGGTAGTTTCAGCCCTCCCTCCCTCACAATATTGTAGTCTCAGCACTGTCCTCTGTTTGGGGTCATCGCCTCCTTGCTTCACCTCGGGGTTTAGCCTGACTCCTTTGCTGCCTTCTGTAGTATGTAGGCTGCATTCTCTGGTGCCTCTGCCCCTGGAGACAGACAGATACCTCTAACACGCTCCTCCATGGCTCTTACACACAGAGGAATGGGCTTGAGAGTGGTGTGTTTTTTGTCTTCTACCTGGCCAAATCCCCAAGGAAACAAAGGGTAGTGACATTGGTTCACACCTGCTAATAAGGTAGAGACTCAGAATATATCCCACCTTAATCCAGTTTTTTTTAATATACCAGATAACTCTCTCCAAATTGGGATTATAACCATATGCCTATAGGCTAAAATATTACGGAGGGAACCCAGGACAGATGAACCCCTTGGGGCCAGTAGTAGGAGTGAAGCTACTGGTTGGGTGGAGGAAAGGTGGGGTAGAGAGGGGAAGCCAACCTCGAAGATCTACACATAACCTCCTACTGGGGAAACAGACACGGGAGAGAGGGCGAGGTGAGACCTCGAGCAGTGTAAATTATGACAATAATTTATAGAGTATTGAGAGTTGGTGGGGGAGTGGGGAGCAAGGATGGAGGGGAAGGGATGGGAGGCTGATGTCAGAGGCTCGGATAGAAAGGTGGAGGTTCAGAGAACAATGACAGCTGTAGGCATGCGAAGAAGCATGGCACAATATATTTATTTGTGTATTGTGAGAAACGATGTACGAGCCCCCAATAAAATGATTAAAAATAATAAAATAAAAAATATAAGAAGTCAGTGGTCAAGAGCAGTGAGCTGTGGCTCATCAGACATGGATATTTTTGATATAGACATATGGCTCTAAAGTGAAACTGAAAAAAAATTAAAGGATATTTTTCCAATATAAAAAGAGAAAGGCCATAAGAATTGATTACATCGCAAATACCCTATTTAACAATCTTATCTTCTGAAAACAGACCCCAAGAACACCAAGGGCTCAAATGACTGTGATAGTTGAGGATTAAGAACATTGAATAGTCCTTTTGACAAAATGGATTATTAGTAGGAATAAACTTAAAGATATTTATGAAAGATGCTGGACTTCTAATCAAACTGAATTCAAAGTAAACATAAATAGTAAATATGCTGACTGACAAATCACTTCTCAAATGACTTAGGAGCTATTTTTCTGGTGGGCTATGCTAATGTTAGCAAAATAGAGAGCAGTAATTATAGGTTTTTGTATATTATGGTTTAAAAATGCAGAACAGTTTCCTTGTTTTCTAAATGCCTTCTCAACTGTTTGTTACCTTGTTCCATTTTTCCTTGCACTCTCTTTCAGCCCACACAACACCGGCATCATTTTAAATAGGTAAGTGGCAGATGGAAATGGAAATGAAAAGTTTGAGAATCTGAAATTCAAACAAAGAAAATGCACTTCAGGCTCTGTTACTGGGAATGGCAGCGAAGGCACCTGACTTGAACTCACAGGAAGAGTGGTGATGTTCTTCTTTCTTCTCTCCCCAGGGGTAGACTTAACATTGACGAAAAGACAGAAGCAGGGGGTACTCTATAAAAACAAACAGCATATTTTCCTTTTATTAAAAAAAAATTCCTGAGCCCCGGTGGCGTAAGTGGTTGAGTGTGGGACTGCAGCCCGAGGGCTTGGCGGTTCAAATCCAGCGGCGGCTCTCAGGAGCAGCACTGGGTAGCTCCCATGACCACCAGAGGGCAGTGATGCCCCCCCACCAAATAAAGTAAAGTGGGCCTTCAAGACTTTAAAACAAAATTCCTGAATTCTTATTCTAGCTAAACTCCAACCACTAGTCCAGTATCCTTGGACAATTTATCTAAGCCTTTTAAATTCTAGTTTCATCATCTGCAGATGTGAATAAATATGATAGCTACTTTACAGGCTCATGTGAAAATGGGTATGTAAAAAAAGCTAGGCCAGTGCGTGCTAAGCAGGAAAATTGAACTAAATTCACGGCTGATGAATTGATTCTGGCTCATAGTCACCTGGCCTCTGTGGGGTAGAGATGCAGAAATTGAGAGGTTCTGGGTACATTGTTGAACTGGGCAAACAAGCTTTGTCCTCGTGGTACATATGGTATGAGTGATATTAGATAATAATATAAACTAAAATCATAAAGAGGGCCATGAAGGAAGAATGTAGAATGGCACAAATGTATATAGACAATATAATTGACTCTGAAAAGTCAGAGAAGTTTTCCTCAAGAAAACATTTACGTTGACATCAAAATTCAAAATACAGATTAGTTGGGGTGAGATGTTAATGAAATATAGTGAAGTATTTTCAAATACTTCCAAATGTCATTTTATGTTTAACTAAAACTGCATAAAAGATTACATTTCAAAAAATTAATTTTTTAGCTGATGACACTTTTATTATAAACCAACAGACATTTCCTAATGTTTGAAACCATTATTGCAGGGTATAATCTGGATGCAAGCCTCAGGGTAAAATGAAGAAAACCTTATTTAGAGAAATATTTTAGAATAGATTAAAGAAAAGTTTAAGGGAATGTGTCTCTAAAAAGTTAGTTTAGCTAAGCTCTGATGGTGAAGTTGTGTGTGGGACTGCGGCCCACAGGCTTGATGCTGCCCCCCAAAAGAATTTCAATTAATTATGCTAGCTTTGGTTGCTTAAACATGCTTACGTTTCAATTATTTATGTGTTCTTGTGGAACCAGCAGTAAAAAGGGGGAATAGGGAAAGCGATTAGCAAGAGAGGAAACACAAAGAAAGGAGAATGGGGTGAAGGGCGCCATGCACTTGTTTAAGGTGAGGAGCAAGATGGAAAAGGAGACCTTCTGAAAGAATAAGGAGCCCTTAGGTCTGTTCCCTTGGTATGCTGTTGCTTCTGGGTACTCTTGCATCAGTTCTGACATGCAGTGACCTTGGGGACAACAGAACAAAACACCATCCAGTTCTGTACTATCCTCACCATTGTTCTTCTGTTTGAGTCCATCGTTACAGTCGCTGTGTCAGTCCATCTTATCGGAGGTCTTCCTTTTTTGCTCTGCCCATCTCCTTTACCCACCAGTTCTCCAGGAACTGGTCTCTCCTGGAAACATGCGCACACTAACTGCGACTCAGTCCCTCCATGTTTTCAAGGAGCACTCTTGCGGGACTTCCTCCAAGAAAGATTTGTTGTTTTTTTTCTTAAAGTTCCTCATATTTTCAATATTTTTCACCAGCACCATCATTCAAATGCACCTATTCTCCTTTAGTCTTCCTTATTCAGTGCCTGGCAACTAGATTCCAAGTACCAACCACCAAGAAACTAAAAGCTCTCCGCCACTTGTGGTGATCCACAGTCAACTTCCATCAGGTCTTCTTTACCCTCAAGTTGCCCTTAGCTCCTGTTGCACAGTACTGCCTTCACCAAGGGATGCTGATATTTTCTTTTCTCGTGTCGTCTCCCCCACCTTGACCCCAATATCAGTGTAATGCAATTTGTAGTCCTTTACCGTCACACAATCAGTAAAGATGATCAGGATTCTCTTTCGGAATGCTTCTGAGGCAAGGCATGGAAGGGGTGGGGTGCACATCAGGCAGAGTTCAGACATGCCTCCATCCTCTGTCCCTTCTTACCCTGTTCTGAGGTCAGCTGTCTCTTCTAGGACACTCTACATCTATGACAGGTTCAACAGTTGATGGCAATGACGACACAGACAATGCTCAGGATTATGGGGATGATCAGAGAGGTTTACAAGTTACAATTTAGGATATAAATACTCAGCATATAACTATTAGTCTTGACAGTTTCTTTCCTGCTTTTCTTATGACCAGATATCTCTCTGGCCCTCAGTCACTTGGGCTGGCCTTTACACTGCTTGGGTCATGTAATATGGTTCCTTTATGGTTACCAATAAATACTTAAAGGGTGTGCAACTCCACTATACCCCTCAACTCAAAAGCATCAAGCTCTAGTTCTCCCAATTAATTGTCCAGGGGTATCCCACTCTCCAAGCTAGCCTTAGTTTTACATGGTCGGTGTACTGCCCCAACTTTGGCCTTTTAACTGTTCTTAAGAATTTCAATTGGCTGAGCACTGGTGGTGTAGTGGTTGAGTGTGGGACTGCGGCTCACTGGCTTGGCAGTTCAAATCCAGCAGCAGCTCTCCAGGAGCAAGGATGGGTCTCCCACTCCCACCAGAGGGCAGTGATGTCCCAAAAAAACAAAAACAAAAAAGGCCAAAGTAAGCATATATCTTTTTAAAAGCCTTTAAAATTATAATTAGTTATTACTATTCAATAACAAACTGGCCAAGAAACAGCATTCAAAAGACATTCCTATTATTATCCAGTCCTATTTACAAGGCTTTCATTTGCAAGAAAGTGATATAAGACCACTTATTGATACTTATAATAGGTACTTACATATTAGTACTTCTAACTTCTTTTTTTTTTTGGGGGGGGGGGGCGCATCATTGTTCTCCGATGGTGGGAGTAGGAGGCCCAGCCCCACTGCTGGAATTGAACCTCCATCCCAGTGGGCCACAGGCCTGCGCACAACCACTACGCCACCGGGGCTCAGCCCCTCTAGCTTCTTTTTAAAAGGGAAGAAATGTGACATTTGATCAGCGTTTTATTTATGTTTGATCAGCAGGCCACCCTGGGCTAAGTTTTTTGTGCTCTACCACTGTTTCGGATTGTTAGTGTTACTTTGCAAATGGATGTTTCAAAGCAACTAGTAGCGGTCAATCCATAAGGTTGTACTCATATAGATAATAAAATAGCACAAATGAACAAACCTGATTCCTTGGGTGGTGTAATAGCTAACACACTCTATTGCTAATTGTAAGAGTGGAGATTCACGTCTACCCAGAGGCACTTAGGAAGAAAGTCCTGGCAACTTTCTTTCAAAATAGTAAGTGCTGACAGCACTACTGAGCAGAGTTCTATTTTGACATACATGGGGTAAGCATGAGTTGGAGCTGATTCAACAGCAACTGGCAGAATTAATATGAAGGGATCAAGTGATTGGAAAATTGCCTTATGTTTTGTGAAATTAACTATTGGGGGGGTTAACTTTAAAAGTAGAGAGTTAATGATGTTTGTTGAAATTATTCCTAGTACATATATTTGTATATAAAATAACTAGATGTCAAAAAAATAACAAGATGTCACTTTTTTCCAGAGGTACCATTGAACTCTAAAAACCACAGCAAGAAATCTCCCCAACATTTTCACCATCTTGTCACTAAATGATCTTAAGACAATTACCTTGGAACAGACCAGAAAGTAGAAAACAACTGCTTACTGCCAGAATCAGAATTTTTTGGCACGCCAGTAGAGTAAAGTGATGTATTCTCCAATTTTAATCTCTTGGCCGGTATTGATTTTTAAGAGTTCATGTCAGACAGGATGGCCAAGTCCTTTTGAATTGACTAGGGTTGGGTTAGAAAGGAAACGCCTAGAACAAATGAAGGAAGTCATGAAACCTCTGGCCTGGTTGAATAACACTTCTCCTTCAGTCCTCTAGTTTTCAAGATGGTAGGGAGTTACTGAAACATACATTCTAATATTATAAAGTGATAATTTAAAAAAATTTGCTGCAAGCTTTGATTAACAAAAGCTAATATAGCAGTAACAAATTGGTAGAACATTCAGGCACAGAGAAGAGAAAATCTGCTTTTAATCATTTTTATAAAGAAATTATTATAGGAAGCAAGCTTGTGAATAGACAAATATGTATATATTTTATATAAAGTTCAAAGTGAAGCTTAAAGTGAGAAATTAGATTGTGGGAAGTTTGTCAGATAGATATCAGGTTATATACTAGTATTTCTAACACGGTCAACAAGAAAGAGAAAGAGAAAGAGTCCATTCTCTGAAATCTGAAAAAACAGGAAAACTCTGCGCTTGTGTTTTGCCAGCATTCAGTCTAAGGGACCTGAGAGATGGCAGATAGCACAGCTGGGAGCGAAAAGTTCTAAGGAGGTTACTTCTTAAGTTTCCTCAAAACAGAAAGCTAATCTAAAATAGCACTCATCCAGACAACCTATAATCTTAGAAATGGCATACCTTCATAACCAAGTGATAGATATTAGAAAGACATTAGAAATTAGTTAGGAACTCTAAGAGTCTGAAACGAAATCTTTGTTAAACCTCTCTAGCTTTGGTCTAGTGAGAGTGTGTTGTCATTCTCTCCACTCACAGAAGAAGCATTCTCCTAAGGGGTTCATCTGCATAACCCCATAGAATGACTTCTGAATTTCAGTTTTGTTTTTAAACACTGAGTCTGTACTTCCTGACCAAAATTGTAATATACATTTTGTTTTCCAACTCAGCCTTTCCTAGAAATTAGTGAACATTCCAGATTGCTTTACAAGTCTACTTTTAGTGATAACTAAACAAATGGAACTCGGGAGTTATTCATCATTGTCGAATGAGACTGATGAGCTTAAGTCAGTCCCTCAGCATCTATTTGGTGGGTCAACCAGTGAAAGTGAACTCTTTGTCATGCTGAACTGTAGTTGATAAAAATTTAATAAAAGATGTATAGGCCCTGAGGGTTTTGATCTAAACAAAACAACCCCCCCC
>PVJH01013358.1:0-52875 GCA_004026705.1 Nesogale talazaci | reverse complement strand
CTAAAGCTAACTAAAGCTACTAAAGCTAGCACAGAAAGCTAACACAGAAAGAATAGTACATCAGAATATTTGTCAAATTTGGGGATGTCACCCTAAAAAGTCCCCTCAGTCACCCTCATGAAGGAGCAGCTCAAATTATTAAGACATGGTTTGATTTGCACTAAATTTTTCAGAAACTTGTCTAAAAGGAAGGAAAATCAGAGCTAATGTAAAATAACAAAAGCCAAGCTGCTTCCAGATGCAAAGCTTTCACTCTGAAGCAGATGTATAAAACAAGATTGAATGATTTTAAAACAGCAGTCAGCTAATTAGGAATCCATACAAACCTTGTGGTGGAATAAAGAAATCACAAGAGAAGCCCTACAATTAATTAGCCAGTCATGCATATCTATCAACCTGCACTAAATTGAAGACGACTATCTCAACAAGCTATCGCTATGTTGTTTTAATCTTCCTATTGTTTTGTGTTTAACTAATGCCCTTGAATATCAAAATGAAACCAACTCTCCACAAACACTTACTTATAATCTGAGAAGAGCTACTGTTTACACTTAACTCTGCCAAATTACCTGGCTGAAAGAAAATCTGGACTCCAATCTGATTGTTTCTCTTTAAAATTTGAAATGAAACTGCTTTTAAAATGAGACAATTGATCATGTTAACTTCAAGCAAAGAGTCTCTTGCCACCAAATTCCAAGAAGTACTAGAATAAAATCTGAACTAAAATAATAAGCGAGTTACAAAAAATGCTACAATCTCTTATAAGTAAGATACTTTTTAACAACATTTAGCTCAAAGCTTTACCCCACAAAAGCATTTGGAAAGCACAGGCATTATTAATATAATATTGATTATAATATTACCATTCCAAAAAATATTACCATTCATAGTAATGGTGATTTTAGAAAATGTTGCACCAAATTTGTATTAGAAAATAGTCATATCAATAAATCTTGAGAAAACTTCTTGGCACACAGATTAGGCAATCTGCTTCTTGATAAAAGTAATGGAGTGAAATCCACTATTACAGCTGTCCCACTTGAACAAACACTATAAAATATGGTACAAGAAAAAATAAGCAAGTGTGTAGTTGTCAGAGAAGCCTAGCCAAATTTGGAAACTGAAAAATATCAGCTCTCTTGACAATAGGGAGTGGTTCCATATTCTAGTTTGAAATATGAGAAAACAAGAGATCCTATCACACCCAGACAACAGATTCAAGAAGGTTGTGTCATCACTAAGCAAATTCTAAACTGTTAACTAAGACTGAGAAGAACTTCAGATATTGGAAGTCCTGGCGCTGTAAAGGAAGATTTTCCCAAGCATTCAAAAGCAGCATAAATGTACACTGAGAATATTGTTTTTCTCCCAGCATCACACGTGAAAGTTCACCGAAGACACTGCAATCCACATTCCACAATCCACCCTAAAATAACTGATCTCCCCAGCCCGATAGTAGAGCCACAAAAATTACTTTGAGCATGTTAGAAAATTTAACTGTTGACTGTTTAATTGAAAATTCACAATTAGGTATCACTAATATTTATCAGTCAGAATGTTCCATACTAAGACTTACCTGTTACGCCCAGAGTCTCGAAAGCCTTTGGCAAATGGGTTTCGATCTATCTTTAGGCGAGTAATCTGCAGAATATGAAAAAATACATATATGAATGCCAAGTAAAACTATGATGGACAGAAATATTTACAGAAATAACAACTATTCCAAAAAGAACTGTTGAAGGATTCTATTTCATTCCTCTTTCCAATCCTCTGATATTTTAATATCCTAAAAGGGGAGCTAAAAGAAAGTTTCAAAGGGGCTGAGTCTGGGTGGTATAGTGGTTGTGTGGGGGACTGCGGTTCACAGGGTTGGCGATTCAAATCCAGCAGCAGCTCTCCAGGACCAAGGCTGGGTCTCCTACTCCCATCTGGGGGCAGTGATTGCCCACAAAAAAAAGAAAATTTCAGAATTCATCTAGAACATCCACCTGTTATGACAAGGACATGCTGCGACTGTGTAAGATCTCTATAAATAGGCAGAAGTTTATTTTGCTTTGTGCAACCCTAGAGATATGTCTGAGGCGCTTTGGTTGATAAGTTGCTGCCTGCTGACAATCCTCCTGAATCTGAAGTCCCCGCACTCCCTAACTTGGTGAAGTGATCTAATCCCCTTTCTCTTGCAACAGCAATGACAGAGAACCCTGATAGCCAATTTTACTTGACGGCCATTCATATGCTTGAATGTTGTTAAGCTCCCTCTCAGTTTCCATACTTCAAAATCAGATATGACAGCACACACGCCTTTAACTTTTCTCTCACTCCCTTAATCATCTTTGTGACGCTCCTCTGAGAGTTTTATTTTCCCCTCTTTTATTTTTGGAATCCTGAGCTGGGAAGAGCACCATGGTAAATATCTAGCCGGGAATGACCACTATTTTAAGGTTTTACTGGATTGTATCGTATACATAGAGGGAAAATACAAGCACTTTCCTGCCCACCATACTAGGTCAGGGAGAGGGGAAGATGCTAGCAAATGGTGCAATGATTTCCATTACTGCTACTATTTTAGTTGTGACATCTTGAACGTGACACTAGCCAACAATGCTCAATGTGCTTTCCACTGTGTCTAGTGGGATTTCCAGCCGATTTTCTAAGAGCATCATCATGCTTTGCTTTCCATGCTCCTGGGCATCATGAAAACTACACGAATGAGCATATTTCTTACCCCCACCCCCACCCCCACTAATGGTGTAAATCACTGAAGCAAAGAAAGGCATATTTTGCAAGTCATCTGCACACCCCCTGTGTTGCTCTGATTCTGCACTCAGTCACCCTTCCGTCAGGTATCCAACGCCTAGGACATTTGCACTTGATCTGCTTTCTGAGGATGTGACCACAGCAGCAGTGTACATGACCTAATCAAAAGGTGTGCTGCTCTCAGTAAAGCGATCCTTTATAGAGTTTTTTTATAGCTCATTCTCTGTTCATTTCAGAAAACTTTAAACATAGCAGTTCAAAAAAGAGGAGAGTTTCATAAAATAATCCCTGGTCTAAATAAAAATAGGTACCAATTATTGCTACCATTTTATAACTAGTGTACCATGTGGTAGGAATTTTACGCATTTGTGTCAGATTTAGTTCTTGCAAGTTATATAGCAGCTAATGCCAAAATTTTATCTTTCAAAAGCACTGAGACGTAATTGAGTTGATACACAGTGGAAGTGGATTGGATTCCACTTCCCCAGGAGACTGCATATATATGGCCTCTCTGTAAACTCTTACAGCCAGACAATGAAAACTAGAGGGTGAAGGGGACTGCATATTAGCATCACATTCCTTTCCCATCCTCCATTTCCTTTCTAATTTCCCATTTTATGTAACCATCAGCATGCTCCAGAGGTTCATTATATCTCTATCTTACTTATACTAACATGGAAACTCACTGAAAATTCACACAGAACATTTAGCTCTGTTCAGTTAAGAGAGAGAATAAATATGTATGAATGATGAATTAGGGTTTTCAATCAAAGGCCTCTGTCCCCATCTCATTAGCAGGTGCCTTATAGAATTATTTCTGCCACTAATATATTTGGAGAACATTTTCCTAATAACCTCTGTTAATTCTAAAGATATATTTAGAGTTCCTTCCTTAGTCAGTCCATCATGAAAGAGTGGCGCTGTGAGCGTGAATGGACAGGACAGCTACAGTCATGGCACTGGGCTGATGTCCCTGCCGTGAATGAAAACTGATGAGTCTCTTAGCCCTCAAGAGAACTGCAGGACAGAGATCCACGTGGTTGTGAAAATCAGAAACCACAACAGAGATTATAGAGCCTTAAAGCACTGACTCAGATGTATATAATTATAAAAAGAAATAGAAGCCTCAAATAAATGTACTAGCCACTGAAATAAAAATTAAAAGAAAAACCTGCTACAGGCCACACCAACTTGAACTGTGTAGCAATGTGTTTGAAAATTGGCCTAAGGACTGAGCCCCGGTGGCGTAGTGGTTGTGCGCGGGACTGCGGCCCACTGGGATGGAAGTTCAATTCCAGCTCCACAGAGCAAAGGCTGGGGCCTCCTACTCCCACCACCAGGGATCAGTGATGCCAAAAAAAACCCAAAAAACAACAACAAAAAAAGAAAATTGGCCTAATTGTATGCATTAAATAATTGCCTTCAGGGCTGAGTCCCTGTGGTGTAGTGACTGTGCACGGGACTGGGGCCCACATGGCTGGTGGTTCAAATCCAGCAGCAGCTCTCCAGGAGCAAGGCTGAGTCTCCTACTTCCACCAGAGAGCAGTGATGCCCCCCCAAAAAAATAAAACGATAATTGCCTTCAATTCTACTTCCCACCTACTAGGCACATGTAGACACAATATCGAAGAATTGTATGTATTTACTCCTTAAAATATCCTATTCCACTACTGCTGACTTCTCAGATTTTAAGTAAGTAGAGTGTCTCCGTGGACTGGTCAGTGCTCAAATCCACCAACCACTCCAAGGGAGAAACACGAGACTGTCTGCCTCCATGAAGATTTAATTCTCAGAAATTGTACCCAGAGTCAATGTGAATCAGACTCAACTCAACAGGAGCAGTTTATGTTTGGGGCTATAATATATAATATAATAATGTTTGGGGTTATAATAATATCTTGAAAGAAATAACTATTTTAATAGATATTAGCATGACTCTATACCAGAATAATGTTCTTGGGATATTCCTCAGAACACATGAGCTGTAGTAAAATAAAATGAGATAAAAAAGCATATATGGGGGGCTGAGCCCCGGTGGCGTAGTGGTTGTGCGCGGGACTGCGGCCCACTGGGACGGAGGTTCAATTCCAGCAGTGGGGCTGGGCCTCCTACTCCCACCGCCGGAGAGCAGTGATGCCCCCCCCCCCCCCCCAAAAAAAAAAGAAAAACACTATTAAGGGGCTGAGCCCTGGTGGCATAAGTGGTTGAGTGTGGAACTGCTGCCCGTGGGCTTGGCGGTTCAAATCCAGCGTCTGCTCTCAGGAGCAGCACGACCACCAGAGGCAGTGATGCCCACCAAAAATAAATAAATAAATAAATAAAAAAGCATATATGCTGCACAATTCACCTCTCTATATTTTCACTTCTGTTTCCCAGATATAAAAAGAGTCTCTGATTTTAAATACTATATTACTATGCCATGTATCAAAATGAAAAGTAAGTCTCAAAGTGGAATGTAAGTCAGTTGTGAGAACACAGCCTTCCTTGAAAAAATATGGACCAAAGATCTTTATTATGAGAGATCTTCAAAACTTCATGGAAACTACACAGTGGGGAAAATATGCATGAGTTTCAAAATTGTTTACACCAAAATCAGACTCTGATTAAAATGTTACATATCAAAACAAGTTATCATTTGAAGATGTCAGTTTGAAAAGGACCCCTGTCAGATAGACATGAATTCTGCTACACTTGAAACATCACATTTGTGGTGAATCTTGAGTGGAAGAGTGGTGAAGTCACTGAGGTCTTAAGAAAAGTGTATGGGCTGAGCCCCGATGGCATAGTGGTTGTGTGCGGGACTGTGGCCCACTGGGTTGGAGGTTCAAATACAGCAGCGCTCTCCAGGAGCAAGGCTAGGCCTCCTTCTCCCACCACCAGGGGGCAGTGATGCCCCCCCCCCCAAAAAAGTGTATGAGGTCAATACCCCAAAGAATGAAGTCACTTACAAATAGATACCTTGTTTTAAAAAGGGACCAGACAGGGTTGAAAATGAAGCCCACAGCAGTGGCGCATTCACACCAATTAAAAAAATAATAATCTTGATCATGTCCTAATGAAAGAAAACCAGTGAACGAAAGTAGAAACAATAGCCAATGTCACACATCTCTCAATTGATTCAGCTTACACAATTCTAATTCAAAAATGGAAATTGAAGAAACTTCCCTCTCAGTAAGTGCCAAAACCGATGCAGGCACCTCAGATGCAAAAAACCAGCAAACAAAAAAGCAGAGCTTTCAGAATATATATATATATATATATATATATATATATATATATATATATTTTTTTTTTTTTTTTTAACTAGGACGACCAAGACCCCGACGCTTGATTTAGAAGACTTGTACAAGGAATGGAACATGGTTTTACCAGAGCCATCCTGAAGAAAAAGCGCAATCAGAGCAATGACTACCAAACAGTAGACGTGAGCCAACCAAAGCAGAAGTGGTCAATGGTCTAGGCAACGGTTCTGGGCAAGACTGAAGGTATTTTTGCCCGTCGGTTTACTGGAGGGCCGAAGAATGCAAAACGTGCTTTTTGCAAGAGTATTTCGAGAAGTTAACCAGAGCTTCCACAGAAACATGCCTGAGAAAGTCCACCAGAGTCCACGAGCCCGCTCCTGCTCATTCCTCTCATCAACAATGGCAATTTTCTGAAAGAGACTCCACAGGAAATCAATAGGCACCCACCTTCGAGTCCTGATTTGGTCCCTTCCAACTGACTCCCTTTTGTTTTCTAATCTTAATGAATCTTTAAAGAGCACCCAGTTTTCTTCAGTTAATAATGGCTGGGGGGAATTTCGGTCGTTGTTTTTTTAAAGAACTCTTAATTCATTGGGCATGGTCTAAATGGCTGGTGCCTGTGTTTACCAAAGTAGCTTGACCTAGACAGTGCTTATATTGAAAAATAAAGTATATAGATTTTTTAATTCCATTTTTCCACTGACATTTTTGGATTTCTCTCACCTATATTCCTTTGAATGTCACACATGGCAAATTTTCATACATTTCTTAACAAGTTATAACATGTAGAGTAAAAAAGGTTATTTGTTTTCTGTCTATATCTGAAATGAAAGAAATATAGAAAAATACCATTTTTGAGACCAAATACCTGCTGATTCTGATAAGCAGTGACAGTTGTAAAGACAGTCTCTGCAAAGGAGAACGCCTTGACTCCTTCCCCTGATGGAACAGGCTTGATGGGTGAAAGGTCATCTCCACAATCTTTACGTATGACGTGCACTCGAGGCTGGTATTTGTGCATAGAGTGAAGGATAATCTATGTCAAGGAAAGAAAAGCCAATTCATGAGAAGCCTCTGCCAAATCTTGCCACAACGATTAAATATTTGATATGTCAAATAAATTAAATTATGGTGATCAATGTGAATTTGCAACAATGCAGAAGGACTGCTATAATTAACTCCATCAAAATTGAAACTGGAGGGTTAAGAAATCACCTTTTTAAAATTTGCATTAAACACAAAAGAAATACCAGAATTCCAACCAAACCTCAGATACAATCGTGTGACCTTGTCAGTGGCTGAGGTTGCACAGATGCATTGATAAGTGCTTTATTTATGGTGAAATAAAGCAAAGCTCAAAGCAATCAGAATAAAAATAGCGAGATGGAAGTCGATACTCAAGTTCCGCAGCACCCAACCCTAAATTAAGTATCTTCCCACATTGTTTTCCACTTAAGGCAAATCTCCTCCCTTGGCGATTGGGACTTTGTCCATTAAAACACAAAGGGAATTTTAAAGACACACAATCTTCTGCTTTCTTTGTCTGGGAGGATGGATTTTGATTTGCAGTGCCTCAGGTTTGCTTGCAGAGCTCAGTGCCACTTTGTCCTTCACGAGGCTTCCAAAGCAGATGTCCAGACATGGAAAAGCTGCCGTCCCAAACTCCGCGGAGGGGAATCTGACCATATGGGGCAACTACCTCGAGCGTGTTTATAACCTCCTACCCAGGGATTCCTGTTCTGAGAATTTGTCCTAAGGAAATGCTCCAAAATTCAGAACAGCTTTGCATGTACAAAGACGTACAAAAAAAAGACACAACTTTATTTGGATCAATCAAACTCACCACTAGCCAAGCAGTTAGGGAAATGAAAGCACATCCGCGCAATGAGATGTGGCATTATTTGAACAGCACTAATGGTGTTTAGAAAATGCTTCATCTGGTGAGATACCTCTTTTAAAATGTCAAATACAAAAGAGGGTCAACATCATTTATGACCTTATGACGACTATATAAAAGTCAAGTGAAAAGGACCCATACAAAAATATGAACGATGGACATCTCTAAGGGAGGGAATTCTCATAGACTCTGTAAAGTGGTTATTTGTTGACCAAACGGTCAGTAGTTCAAAAGCACCAACTACTCCAGAGGAGGAAAACCGGTCTTTCTACTCCTGTAGATAGCTGCTGTCTTGGAAATCCACAGGGGCACTTCTTCCCTGTCCTATAGAATTGACTCAAGGGAAGTGAGTTTTTGGTTTTCTGGGAGGGTCTGTGCTTTCAAAATTGAGAGAATAGGCTGAAAAAAAATTGCCTCCTCTAGTGGGAATTTTTTATTGGCTGCCAACGTTCCACTGAGTATTTATAAATGAGTGGATTTAACAAGACTATATCTTTCCTGTGCAGACTTGAATTTAGGTTTTGGGGTAGGGTAAGTTTGAAGGAGAAACATTCAAACAAATCTTGGGAATGCACAGTGTCCGAAGAGTTTTTAAGCTGGGAGCGTTTCAATGATTGGAGTTCGGGTCTCCGGTGAGCCCAAACACAAGGAGTCCTTAGCTATCGAGATGTCTATACCCTCTGGAATAAGTGCTATGGTCGATTTTTGGTTTGGTTTTGATGTGTTTGCTTGCTCGCCTTTACCCGAAAATTTTTCCTTTTATGACAAGAGATGTTTGATTAGCAGAGCTCCTGAGCATGTGTTAGTTAAAGAGACGGGATGATGATGAGAAAAAGACAAGAGCAGACACTGGACCCCATCATCACGTGTGTACCACATACACATGCTACAAATCAGATTGTCTGGCACACTCTCTTCTTTCTGAGTCTAAGTAAGGGGCAGAATTTCTACAAACCTCTAGCAGCTTACTAAAACAATTTAGAAGACTGCAATTGGACAAGTTTTAAATACAGGCAATTCCTGGGTTACCCAGATCTGATTTACAGACAATGTCTACTTGCCCTTTAATGCGGCCTCTGAATTGGTTCTGCCAGGACTGGAGAAGTAAAATGGGAACAGGCTTGGGTTTTTATTATTTGAATGATTCCTCGTGGTAGTAGGGGAAATATAAGTTAAAGCCCTGAATGGGTGATTCTGAGAGGTGTGTAGTGAGTGCTTTCAGGCACTTACTGGGTGAGACTAGGTGATTGGCAGGACCACAGGGAGGTGCATACATTCAGAGCAGCACCATCTTGAAGCAGGAGTCCTAGGTGGTCTTTGGAGCCCTGCTTTGATGTCATGTAAACTTGTTTTCATTCTGAAAAAATGTAACCAACCCAACTCACAACAAATTCTTCATCCGAACTACCTTCACTGCGCTGCATGTGCCTAGCCAAATGATTGAAAAGATTTTAAACCCTTTTCTTACACTTTAGTTTGATTAATAAGAGCAGGTACAACTGTTCTTAAGTTCTTAAGGACACAAGAATGGATTTGTTCATACAAGTATGACATAAAATGGATGTCAAAAATAAGAGGGCAGTGCTTATTGAGAGGATAAGAATTGCATTGAGAATTCGTTTCTGTTCATCAGTGTGTCTATAAAAATCTGTGTATTCATATAAACAGGGAGACCAAAGTGAGACGCAAGCAGGCATGTGAACACACACACACACACACACACACACACACACTATCACCACATAACAGGTATGGTTTGCTGTGAATCAACAGAAAAAGATGAAAGAACACAGGGTAAAATTCTAATCTTGAGCATATCTGATGTTTTTTGTTTTCATTTCCTCAATAGAGTATTGACTATGGATTAATTATGTCCCCAGAAAAGACATTGTTTTTTGTAAACTCTAACCTCTACATGTGAGGTTGTAATCATGTTTGGGAATGAGTTGTCATTATTAATGAGGCAGAAGTAGTAGAGGACGTGTTTGGAGTCCATTTCTTTTGCCACACAAAAGGATTAAAGCATCAAGCAGAACACAGATGGGGGAAGAAATATGCCAAGACACACGAGGACCGCCCAGGAGCTATCTTCAAGAGACTAGAGCCGCCTTCTAGACACAACAGAGAAGTCAAGTCTTCCCCTATAGCGTGCATGTGGAAATGGGACATTTTGTTCCAATTCCTAAACTATGAGAAAATCAATTTGTTTGTTAAAGCCATCCACTTGTGATGTTTCTCTTGGAGCAACACTAGATAACTAAGATTAAAAAAAAAAAAACCCTCTGTGGATAGGTAGGTTAATTGTTCCAGCCTGGCCAATGTGGGATTAATAACATTGCAAATTAATTGAAGGGCAAAGAGATAAATGGCACAGTGAGCTTTGCCTTTCTTGTCTCTTGCTCTCTGATGATCAGACCAGTATGCAGCTGCCTTAGCTGGTTGTCTGCCTCAATTTGTGAGCTACACTACCTGTGGGATCCCCAACCTGTGAACTGTGTCACTATAGTTTGAGGTTCCTTCAAGATCTGCTTTGCCATAGTTCTGGTGTATACCTCACTTGAGCTGGGGACTGTCAGACCCTGCCATCTGGCTGACTGTTGGTAACCTGCCCTGTTGTTTGCTGCCGGTGGCAGGATTCCCTGTGTTGCCCCACGGAAGACACAGCTCTCTGCTTCCTTGATTTGTACCCAGCATCCTTCGTAAGTTGAAGGGCTGCCAGTGTATTAACTGTCTCACAGAAGTGAGTTATACTGAGTCATTTGTACTGCTCTGTGAACAAATTAACTGTTTACTTCTTATGCAATATATATTAAGATAACACTTATGATATGCCCTGGTTTTATTTCTCTGGAGAACCATATCTAACACACCCTCCACAAATCAAACTCATCACTTGAAAGCCGATTCTGTTTTATAGCGACCCTATAGGACAGGGTAGAATTACCCCTTTCGGTTTCCTAAATCTTAAATCTTTAAGTAGACTGAGTCACCTTTCTCTTAAGACAACTAAAATAGTATTTGTATAATATGCCCACTAGCCCTCATTTGAAAAGATATCATAAAATCAAAGTTTACATACTCAGAAGCCCATTATCTCAGCAGGGCTTGTAGAGACCAAAGAGATATTTGGACTTAATAGGCATTTTCCCTGTCCATCTTGTTGTTAAGCACCATTAAGTCACTTCTGCCTCACAGTGACCCTATGCAGAACAGGACAAAATGAGGCCCAGTCCTGCACCATTCTCACAAGTGTTGCTATGTGTGTCCCCGTTGTTGCAGCCTCTGGGTCAATCCATCTTGTTAAGGGGCTTTCTCCGTTTTTTTGGTGCCCTTCTACATTATCAAACATGATGCCTTTCCCCAGGACTGGTCGCTACTGATTACATGCCCCAAATAGGTGAGACAAAGTCTTGTGATCCTTGCTTTCAAGGATCATTCTGGCTGTATTTCCTCCCTGACAGATGTGTTCAGTCTTCTGTCAGTGCCTGATAGTTCCAACATTCTTGACCAGCACCAGAATTCAAGTGCATCAGTCCTCCTTCAATCTTCCGTATTCCATTTCGAATGGAGAGTAAGTCAGTGGGGAACTGGAATCTTCTCCCTCCCCCTCTAACTAGATGAGCTCCTCTTTCCTATCAATGCAGATAGGGTTCTGGGTATTACATGTGAAAATTTAAAGTCTGAAAAAAATTGACATTAAAACTCTTCAGATGTAAAGACTCCCTGAATCCTTAGGGGTAGAGCTGGAAGTCCTGGTCTCTGGTCCGAAGCTCTAGGTGGCACTGCCATGTTTAGATGTTTTCCTCACTGGCTTTCTGTTTCACAGAAGGCACCACCCTGTGCCAAGCCTGACACAGGACACTCAACAATGGGCCTCTGCTTGTGGGGCAGGAAACTTATCCCCAATGGACGTTTTGTTTTCATTTGACTCTGTGATATAATTGTCCTGGTCCTTTACCTTCAAATCATTTATACAATAATAATGATAATAATAATGATAATACTTTTTTCACTCTAACACATCTTTTAAAAACATAAACATAATCAATGAGTAATTGCATATTAATAATGACCGAAGTTGACTCTGCTTCCCTCCCCACCACCACCCTTTCCCAGTTCTCATTAGAAAAGTGATACATACTTGGGAGGAAGTATTAACAGGGAATCCCTAACTCCAAGCTACAAAAATAAAATGTTAGTTATAAACAAACAGCATTAAAGTATTCTAAAATCCCATGGATAGTTAGCATTTCTTTTAGGAAAAAAAAGTGTCAGAAGAAGACAAAAACTGGAGTAATGCTACTTTAAATTAAACAAACACACAGAAAAGTGAATGGCCAATTTTATATTGGAATAAAAATTGGAATTATCTGACTTGGAATAAAAAAGCAAAAATGGATTTGGGTTTCTGCTTACTATTCACTGTAAAGTGCATTTTTGCTAGTTAGTCAGTATTGAACCAATAGCAGTAGGAACGAATTTTTTTTTAATGTGTGTGTTTGTATCTTTGTTTTATTTCAAAATTTGCCTTATTTCTAAAGTGGGGATTGGGTGGATGAGGCACAGTTGATAAATTTCTGCATTTATACTGCATCTTTAGAAATGTTGCATTTCTGCATTTATACTGCATCTTTCTGCATTTATACTGCATCTTTAGAAATGTTGGGGAATGTTAAACAAGCTTCAGTTCTTCTTTATAAGACAGCATTATTGGCCTTTTAAATAAACTATCAAACTTTTAATGATGAATGGTCAGTAATATTTTGCTTACTTAATAAAACAAGTAGAACTAGGAGAATTACTGGTATTATAAACCAGGAGACCACAAGATAATGGCCATCGCTGAAATGCAAATAATTATATGTTCTATGAATGCTCTCAAGTGCCCTGGTGGTATAGTGGCTACTCATTGGGGTGCTATTGCAAGGTCCTCAGTTTGAAACCACCAACTGCTCACAGGAGAAAGGCAAGGTTTTTCTACTTTCTTTTAACAGGTGCAGTCATGGAAATATACAGGGCGAGGTCCACCCATCCTACAGGGCTACTAGGCATCCCCATCAATTTGATGACAGTAGGGGTTTTCTTGGTTGGTTTGGGGTTATAAATGTTCTCGGTTCTATTTACAGAAGGGATTTTCTCCTTTCTTGGTATCACACTGTGGCCCAGTCAGACGAACCAATGTCCAATAAACACAGTCCTTTCTCCTATGGCAGGTTAAAATGCATTTTTCTACTCTACTGAATGATAAGAAGCACAATACCATCTATGTCTAGTCCCAACAGGTCTAAAGTGCTTCACATTGAACAGACAATCTTAGAGAACACTCAACCCAAAAATGCTACCTGCTGTTCCTGGACATTCTCATGGAAACGTGGGTACCAGGGTTGGAAATACCAAAGAAAGGGACAGGAACACTAGAACACCACAGCCTGGTTCACCGCAGTTTGAGTGAGACCAGTTACGAGCTGACTAAAGCTTTCACGCTGCCTCCATAGCTAGGTGGTCTTTTGCAGTCACACTGTGACAACAAACATAATACATTTTTAAGATGTTTTCAAGCTTATCAGCACCTTTGAGTCACTCAAACTTCCCTGATTGCACTATATGAGCAAGTTCAGTGTCAGAGAGGCCAAGTGCTTGTTCAAGACTATGAATACCCTTTATCTCTACACTATTCTGAGATGTGAGAAGCAGGATGTTAAAGATTAATGCTGCTTCCTTTAAATTGGTGGAGAAAAAAACCACCACTAAAAAGTCCAATTCTATGGGGATTAAGCAGGTGAAGGGGGGCATTGAGTCTCTGATGGGTCTCTGCTTAAGGAAAAGGATTCCTGAATTAGAAACTTCCATCAGAATTATACTACTAGGTTCTTAGGTCTCAAGCCAGAAGAAGCAGATGCTCATGATCTCTCACCCAGCCTGGTGGGAGGATTAGAAATTATGAGAATCTAAGAAAATAAAGCACAAGAGACACCTTGTCTAAGCACTCCACATCTCTCCTTGTTGGAATGCGCTGCATTTCAGGCTTCTCTGAGGATGGACTGGAGCATTGACTGAGAACTGGCCTTTCCTTCATCCCTCGGCTACTCCAAGACTTTGTGTGTCAGACCACAGATTCAAGAAATGTTCTTCAAGTGAACAAGTGTCCAGAGGCTTTTGCTTTCTACTTTCCCCTCCAGTCCCATGGAGTATCGTTCGATGCTGACACCCATTTGTCGGAATCAGTGGCAACTTTTAAAAATATGGAATCACTTGAAGTGTGTACGTTTTCCTGTGCGCAAAAGCAATTTCCTTGCTTCCTAGCGTCAGGACTCCTTCTCGCTCTCCCCCCTTCACATACCAGCTGCTTCTCTTTGTTAAAACAGTACATTTCTTTAAAAGATAATTTGCTCTGCTGAATGACACTAGGTTTGGTCTATTCTCAGCTTTATTTTGTTTGTTTTGTACAGTGAAATATGTTTATAGTTAGCACTGGAATATCACTTCGCACTTTGTCCTTTAGTATTTTAAACGCTGTTCTAACTAAAATGTAGTGAATTTCCAAAGTCAACATTGTGTAGATAATCATTCCTAAATCTCTATTTTAGGCATATTAGATAGTACACTGGCATCTGATCATTTGACCTCAAAGAATTAAAAACTCTGAAATCATTCCAAATGGCATGGACATGCTGTCTATGTGTTTCAGCTCTGATAAAGCTATCAAAGAAACCAGGGCCCTTTCACTGAAGTCAAGAGAAAAATCATTGTCAAAACCCGGTAAGCTGTGGAACCAGAAAAAAAAAATGAGAGCAGCAATGAATGGAAACACAGGGCATGAGGGTGGGCTCAAGAATCTACTGTTAATCTTCTGATTCTTTCAATTATAAAAGTCACAATCAAAGGAAAGCCCTGGCAATGTGAAATTTCACTAGATGCATGCGAAAAAACTAGATGCTGCATTTTCCTGGCAATAAAATTTCCCTGCATGCTTTCTTTAAGGTCAATTTTGTGGCAACTTGCAAATCCTCTCCTGTCATCAGGGTGTTACTTAGTTTCTGACCATTAAAATTTTGGTTTTAAGGGAGAATAGAAATTTTGTTCAAAAGTTTTGCTTCTAAACATTCTACTGTTATGTCACCCCTTTAAGAAATAAACCATCCCCACGACCACCAGAGGCAGTGATGCCCACAAAAAAAAAAAAAAAGAAAGAAGCCATGTGGCTGATCCCTGGTGGCGCAGTGGTTGTGCATGAGACTGTGGCCCACTGGGCTGCCAGTTCAAATGCAGGAACAGCTCTCCAGGAGCAAGGCTGGGCCTCCTACTCCCACCAGGGCAGTGATGCCAAAAAAAACCCACCATGCGACTGATATTCTTTTATGTGTTATGCATTCTCCAATAAGCATTTTAATTTTGCCTCAGTCAAAATTGGGCTTTTGAACTGCAAAATTCCAATAGACATCTAACTCTAAATGGAAATCAACCATGCACCCAGAGCATGTTCATTAAAATAGTAATGCATTAATCTTGCAAAGGAAACACATTGCATTAAAAATTAATACATTGTTAAATGATTATATCACTGAGATGGTTAGACTTTGACTTACATATTGTATTTCATCAGTTTTATGAACAAACAATTGCAGTAACATTTTGACACATTAGATGTCATTACAAAACAATTGAGAACTTGCAAAGGAAACACAGAAAAGCATAAGCCTGGAGCAGTTATGAAAAAGCAACACATTCAGCTGAGAAAGGAGCTGGACACAAGCAGGTCATAATAAATCATGTCTCTGTCCACCCAATTCCCAAATACTCATATTCAGAGTACAATAAATAATTAGCTCCTCATGGGATTTCAAGCAAATGCTTTGGCTAATAAAACGTCTGCCTGGGGTTCTCTCATTCTGGTACAATTGTAGTTATCTAGTTTTAGCCTAATAAGTACTTTGCAGACTTTTCTGGCCACAGGCATAGGCTTTGACAGAAAAATAACTTTGATTTTTAACAGATTACATGCATTCTAATCAACCAAGAAAAGACTGCTACAATATCAGAAGACTTTGTCTCCTCGTGTCAGACACAGTATAGAACAGCTTTACTACAGAGTGCAGTAGGGAGGCCGACTACTCACGTGGCCTTGGTCATCCAGTTCATTGTTCGTGAGCTTCAACTTGTCGAAGCTTATCACTTGTCTCATCCAAGTCTCTCCAGAGGCCGGCGAGTCTGGATGGATGTATACCCGGGGTGGCACGGGGGAGTCGGCATTACCTGCCACCATCCATTTAGAGCTGTGGTAAACATACCTAGAAGGTAACGACAAGGTTCAGTAGACAGGTCAAGGGTCCCTTCGAAAAACCAAATCCACACTATCAGGAAAAATAGACATATTTGTGCTCCTTTCTGAAGTCTAAAAATGTTGCCCCTCTTTACACTCAGTGGATATAACATAAGAGTTTGAGCACTAAGCAAAATTCTCTGAGGCACCAATGGCTTAGTGATAATTCAGGATAAGTTGGGTGTCGAGGGTTTAATTAAGCAAGAACACATTATCACTACCATAAGTGCATTTGTCTTAAGGCTTATGAATCACATATTCACATTAGATGTACCACCTGGTATTTTAATGCTTTTCTATCGCATATTCAGTGGACATGGAAAGAGTGCTACAGTCTCATTCTCATCATAAGCAAATCTCAAAAATGCTTTAGAGTTATAACATCTTAAATTGTCCCTCTTCCTTTAAGATCACTTTCTGTTTTAGGTTTGCAAACAGTCTCATCCATTATGCAATGGGAAGGCAACAGGCATTTTTCAGAAGTTCTCAAAAATCAAGCCTCACTGCCCTTGGGTCAGTGCTGATGCACAGGGACCCTAGAGGCCAGGGCAGAAGTCCTCCTGTGGCTCTCAGGGAGGGGCAACCCCAGTCGTCCTGCAGACCCGCCGGTGGTTTCAAACTGCTGACCTTGCAGATTGCAGCCCCACACGTAACTTCTACACCCATGAAAAAACTTTATTGGGTTATGATTTAAAATTATGTCTTCCTAGTGCTATGACATTACCAACCGAGGATAAATTATTCCATTACATTTTACATTCAGAATGCGAAGCTATCTTTTCCTGTGCCCTTGTAAGTAGAGTCTTTCAAAGAGTTTTCAAATATCACCAGCAGAAATATGAATCAAACTTTGAAAATGATGGCATCATTAGTTAGTATGATTTTGCTAAGAGACAACATTCTATTCTTTATGTTTATATAGGTGAAACTCAGTAAGAATATTTTAAAAGCACTGTTTCAAGGATTAAGATATTTAATGCACTATTTGATTTTTAATTTTTTAATGCAAATTTAAAATATAGCAATCCAAAATTTAGAACCTCGTGTATGAGCCACTTAGAAACATCTATTTTAGATGCGTTTCCTCTCTTTATGTTTTAAAATAGTGTCTATAACTTAAAGCAACAATGTATTTCCAGTCTCAGAAAATTCTACTTGTGTAATATACCAATTTCTTTTTTAAATAGCCTCATGCATTGTGTTACCATCCCTGCTGAGACACTCTTTTTCAATTGTGGTTATATAGTCCAATTGCTTTTGAGTTCTCAATATGACTTCTATATGCTGATTCTTTTTCTTGGGGAAATAATTACAAAATTAAAAATGCATAACTTTGAAATTTTCTTGTATTTGCATGGTGCATTTTTTAATAAATTAGCTCATAAGTATGAGTTTTGTTAATTTTTATTTCCATTATTATAAAATACTCATAAAATACAATTCTTTTATCTTGAAAAAATAACTGCTTTCTAACATCAGAAAATAACAAAGTCTTTTTTCTAAAACTACTGAAAATAATGATATATAAAATAGAAACCTTAGAAATGCAGGAAAACTTTGTATAGTGCAAAGAATTGTTATTATCAAGATAAAGAGTAATATGCTCTATTAAATACTTGAAAATAAGCATATTGGATAGTTCAAAAATCCATATTTGCTAAGAGAATATGTGTTATGTGTTCCACATTCTTTGTAAAATGCTTGTATTCCAAATGGAAATGCTAAAAACACATTTCTTCTTTGGAAACTATGTAAGTAAAAGCAAATTTATGCTTTAAAAGTTTATCTTTTAATATCCAGTATTTTAGTACAATACTTGAAATTCCCATGCTTTATGTGTGAATAAATAAGAGTCAGTTAAGTAAAACAAACTATCTGGAACACATGGAAGAACTTGAGAAGAGAAGAGTAGGCTTAGCTTAGGAGAAATAGTCATTTCTAAGCTTGCTAAATATTATGTTATCTTCCTCAGCAGAAAATTAAAATTAGAATTTGAGCTTTAAGCCAAAAATATTTAAAGAGTAACGTCAATGCTTTCTAGCTTTTATCATAACTTAAACAAAACACTTTAAGGGTCTATTTAACTAAAATAACAAATGAATACCACTTATAAACAAAATACAAATGATTAAATTGCTGTTTCTATCATCATATTATAGTATTCCATATTTCCATGAGCTAATTAGAATCTGTGTGTTGTTTAACACCATAAACATGTTTCAGAATTTCAACTCCATGTTTTGTATTCCATTTAAAAGCTTACCAAAAGCAATGGTAATCTTTTCATCATCCTAGCTATTTAGCAAAAACACAAACAAAACAGAAACTAAGAAAGCCAAATCTAAAACAGCATCTCTGATCTTCCAAGCACTCAAAACTTCCTTTTTAAAATGTTAGCACTTGTAATCTCATGAAAATGAAACTGTGGCTACATTAAAACTTGCAATGCGCTTTCTTTCAGAGAAGAGCAAAGGTTGATCTGAAACTACAGTGTGCCTCTTTTCAAAGCTTCCTTCATATCTACGCAAACATATTCAATTTCAAAATGAAAATATTACAAGATTTCCAAAACCATTGTGTTAATGATCAACAAAAAGAAGAAGCAACAAAAGGAAGGCAGCCATTCAGTAACATTTTAAAGAGGACACTGAGTTTGGCTTGAACATTTCCTGAATTTCAGAAATCCTGAAGTCATTCTCTTAAATTTCATAAGCTAAGGAAGGAAAAAAAGCCCAGGAATGGCAAGCTGAACTTTATTCGTTTGTAGATCTAACAACCCTAGGCAAAATAAATCATTTGGTATAATACATATCTACAAACTTTCCTTAATATTTTCCCTCAAAATTTAATTAAACTATGAATCCACATAAATGACGGTAACATTTTCCAATGTCAACCTGAACTGAGTGGCCCCTATCAATAAACATTTCTTCCTCCTCTAAAAATAGAACATGTTTTGACATTTGCTGAAAGAAAAGGCAAAACCCCAGTGTTTTCTGTAGCCAGCACAGCAGTACCTATATCTTTTGTTGTCGACTGGCACGATGTCCATAGCGATGTAGTACTGCTGGTGAGGATCCAAGCCTGCGATCTTCACTCTCATCGCAGGGAACATGCGCCTAAGGGACCCAAGAGAGGGAGGAAATGAGGGTTGGGGTTTAGCTGTTGTTTGTCCTTTCATTTGCAGGATAAATAATCAAAGACACCTCTCAAATCTCCAGTTTTCATGAGCACACATTGTAACATTGACTTTGGCAATGTAATCCAAGGACTCGGAACACAGGCCCTATCAAGACTGGGGTTTTTCCACGTAATTTGCTGCACCCTGTACATGTGTTCCATGTTTACGAAAATGTCAGGATAGTTTAAAAGCAGAATGGCACACTGACAGAGTAATAGCACTGAATAATACCGTCTATTTTATCAAAACAAGAGTCAATATGGGTATTTACTTCAATAACACAAACAATAAAATGCAACGAATAGTAAAAGTAAACATTTTGAATTTCTGAAAGTGGTCAAATATGTTATAATGTGAAATTTTAAAGGGGTTGTAAAAAGCCACAAGGAGCCAATGTGCCATGCTATAACCAAACAATATGTTCTTTATTGAGACAGGACTTCCTGTCTGCAGCATGGTAAAGGTGAAGTGAAAAAGTGGCTCTAAATTTGAAAGGTATAGTAAAACTTCTTTATTGGAAGCAGAAACTAAATACAATGTATATTTACAAACCCATTCCTTCCCCCTCCATATGCTGGAAATAGTTTCTTATTTAACCACACTTAAAACGTTGCTAATTGACACAAATGAAAGTTAGCATTTTCTCTTGGCTTTTCAGAGATACATGTCAGATGAGAAGCTAACGTGAATGCACCTACCTTTTAAAACGGACATAGTAGCAAGAAATATAACAGGTTTTGAACTTGAAAAAAAATATATAAAGGGTTTTTCTTTTCTTCGCTTTCATCTAGTAATTTATGTCTAGAATTCTTTTCCTCTAATCTCCACCTTGCTAATTTAACCTTATAACACAAAATTTAGTACTGCTATTTACTAGCGTTTTATTCCTTAGCAAAAATGCCATTAAAAACCACTTCCAGAGAAAAGAGACTCCATGATTCCTAACTAAGCATAAGACTAGTGTCCCACGCTGGCAGTTTTAGTGTTTTTTTTTCAGTGCATCTGTAAGATAAAGAGTAAAAACCTGTAACTACATCCTTCATAAGACAATTGTTGCTTTGTATAGTGGAAGACTGGATTTAGATCATTAATAAAAATCTCTGTGAAAATGCACAAGGTAGCATATGGATTCAATAAAAGATGTTTTTGTAATTTCGAATAAGTTGGGATATTTTCATGTTATCCAGGTTTTTACCATGTGTAGTCCCTGAAAGTGTGTATGTGTGTGTGTGTGTGTGTGTGTGTAAGTTTCTTTGAAGGAAGAATATTGTTCATAGGTTTCATTGCATTAAATGAACTGAGAATTTTAAAATGCAATATCTCAGCCTATTTCACATTAGTATATGCTGGCAAACCCACTTATTTTATTATCTGATGCAGGCACAAATTGTATAATTTTTAAAAGTTACTATAACTCCTTTTTAAAAATTAATAGTGGTATTATTTATGTGAAGAAGCTGGGTTTCATCTACAGGAGAAAATTCTGTAACTGAATTTGACACAAAACAATTTTTTTTAAGTCGGGATAACAGTTTTCAAACAGAGAAGGTGTTTTTACACAGGTCCTTAAAGATCTCAGTGGCTTTTCATTCTACTCTCACATCAAAATAGCACAACACACCTCTCTCTATGTAAGTGAATCTTCTGATAAAAATGCAACTAGGAAGTTTACTGTTTGAAAAAAAACGAATAATCACGTGGCTACGGAGTAAAAAAATCACGTATTTTTAAAAGAAAGAAAAGAAACTAGTTTCCTAATCCCAGGAACGATCACTGGAGTCTAGAAAAATAGACAGATTTAACAATGACTTCACATCTGCAACTGCCCTGACCTCCTCTGCCTAGCGAACCTCTGCCTGTGATCCTTCTGGATTCGAGAAATTTCGCCTCTAAAGTGAACCTCGGTGGCGGACCTTGTCCAGTCTATCGAAATGGGAGCCTCTGGGAGATGGGGCGAGACCCTGGGGGGCATTAGCTGCCCCTTCCCTTACCTGCCAGCCTTCGTGATGATCATCTCTGTGCCGATCTCGTGAAAGCGCTTCCAGAGTTCCGCTCCTTGCAGATCCACCCTTGGGGCCTGTGCGGATGGCAGTGGGGTGCCGGGCCGCGCCAGCGTGGGTGCAGGGGACCCCTTCGGGGAGCCCCCAGGTGACGCCTGTGGGGAAGCGCCCTGCAGAAAACCTTCCTCACCGCCGCCTGGACAGCAAAGAGCAGAGAGAGGGAAAGGGGTGAGAAAGGCAAAGCCAGTCCCCCTGCGCCTTGCTAAAACCCAGCCCAGGGGAAAGCAGAGGCCCATCCCCGAACGCGGCTGCGGAGCCGCAAGGGACTAAGCACAACAAAAGCCTTCGTGTGTCCAGGGCCTTTCCACCAGCCCAGACGAGAAACAAAGATCTCCGCCCATGGAGGGACGTTCGAGCCCACCTGTCCCCCAGATCCCAGCGAGGCCCAGCCTGGTCCACCCATCCGCCAGCCACCAGGAAAGCCAGGAAGCCCGCAAAATAGCGTGGTGCCTCCGAAGGTGCCCGACCTGGGGTAGGGTGGGAATCCAGGAGCCCAGCGCTGAGGCAGACGCAGTCTGCGCCCCGAAAGGCACGCGGCCGGAGAGCCTGGGCCTCGCTGCGCCGGAGGCGTCCAAGCGCCTGGCGTTGGGTTGGGAAGCGCTCCAGACCCGTCTCTCGGGCTGCCAGCGCAGCGGCCGCGGCCACATCGTTGCGCGGCCACTTGGCGATCGCCACGGGCCGGGGCCGCGGGAATCCAGAAGGTACGCGAGGGAGCAGCTCTGGCACCCTGCGAAACCGTTTGCCCCGATGCCGCCTTCTTCCTGGTCTGCACCAGCGGTTTACAGTATTCGTTCCGGTTTGGCGATATCCTGTTGCTTCCCACTCCACCCACCGGGCTCTTGAAAGTTAGAAAAGAAGGACCCCAAGGGAGGCAGAGGAGGAAACGCGGGCAGCAAAATCGAATCGCCAAGCTAGGCGAGAGGCTTGCTTTGAACAGATTGGAGGGCGACCAGAGTCCTGACACCCGCGGCCAAGTTGCCTCGGGCTGGCAGGAACCCCCAGCGCGCGTCACCCCGACTCTCTCGAGTTCAGGGTCGCGGCCGCGCGGCGCGCCAGCCAGGGCCGCGCCCGGGAGAAGTTAGGCGGGAAGGGGCCAACTCACCCGCCGCTCCCCTGGAGCCGCAGCTCCGCTCCGGCTCGGCGCCGCTCCGAGCGGGTCCCGACGCGGCCCCAGCCTGCGGGGAGAGCGCAGCGCCGTCCTCTCTCCCGGCCGAGGCCGGGGCTCCGGCGCCGCCGCCGCGACTACAGCCCCCGTCGTCCGCGGCTCCAGCCGCCTCTTCCGCACCCAGCTTTCGCCGCTTCTTCTGGAGCTGCTGCTGCTGCTGCTGCTGCTGTTGTTGCTGCTTCTCGGCGCCGATCAGCGCCTCCACCGAGAAGGCGTGCGCCTTGAGGCTCAGCATGCTGAACGGCGAGCCCCTCCGCTTCTCGGCCATCCCCGCCGCCCGGCGCCCGCCCGTCGGCTGCGCGCCACTCTCGCATATACCCGCACGCGGGCACACCCTCGCTCTCGTCCCCTCCCCAAATTTCAGCAGGTCTCGGGGGGGGCCCACACCAGGCCGAGCTCCGTCCCGGCCCCGTCGCGGGCAAGCGCAGATCAGATGGGGCGTCTCTTCTTTCTCACCGGTGCCGGGGTCCGAGGCACGAGCAACGTGCCCGCCGGGCTTCCTGCGCTCGACCTCCCGCGCGCGCTCGACAGATGCACTGCTTCGCCGCCACCCCCTCCACCTCCTCGTGCTGCTCCACGATCTGCCCCGACTGATGCGCCAGCGAGGACTACCATGGGTAAAAAAACACTCTGCGGACACAAATTAGGGATTGTAATTGAAATTTGTTGCCTTGATCTGTCAGCACTTCCAGGCAGGAGAGCGGTGGGAAGAACTTGCTCATTAGTGTCAATAAAGCGGCGGGGGCGGAGCCAGGGCCCTGTCACTCATCTCGGCGGCCGGCCAATCCCCGGGAGTCGACTTTGCACTGCCCGCGCCCACTTCCTTACAAGGTCTCGAAAACCTTGGGGTAAAAAGCGCCGCCGTCTGGCTTTGCCTTGCCGGACTGGTGCGCTTCGGACTGGGTCGTACTTCCCTCAGGCCAAGGCCCAGTCCAACCCCTTAGACTTTTCATCTCTCCTGGAAAGAGGCAGGCAGCTTCCTGAGTTAAATGGAGACAATCACTAAGAATAGCTAGGATCCTTCAAGAGGCTTTAAAAACTCGCCCTACTTTTTAAGCATTTAGATTGCTAGCACTCCGCAGATCTTAGCGTTGAGGATTTACTGGAACCAGGACCCTCATTTTTTCTCATAAACACTGCTGCGTTTTAAGCGCCCACTCTTCACCATTGGGACCCTCAGGTTCAGTGCCACAGAGACGATTCTGACTCATGGGTGTCCTGTATGGCAAGGTAGAACTTCCCTTTGGGGTTTCCAAAAGACTGTAACTTTTTACCAGAAAAGAAACTCTCATCCATCCCACGCAGAAGGACCGGTGAATCCAAATTGCTGACCTTGCAGTTAGCTGTCCAACTTGTAACCACTTCACTCCAGGGCTTCTTCGTGTGCCACAAGACTAGTTTGTTTGTGTTTGCTCAATAATTTATTCTTTGGGGATAGAATTCAAGAAGTATTAAAATATTTGATATAACTGGGGTAGAAGGGTACATTGTATTTCAATACGTCAATATGATAGCCAGCAAAGGTATGTCCTGGTTCTCTCAAAATATGGCAATATTTAAGTCCCAAATCATGGAATTTAAATTCCGTGTCTTTAACAGGACCCTGGAGAAGCAATGGCTACCACTTACCAGGTTGCTGTCCCAAAGGTCCATGGGAGAAAGATGTGAGAGTGCGCTTCAGTTAAGATCACAACCTTGGCAATCCTATAGGATAGTTCTATTTTGTCTTATGGGGCTGCCATAGGTCAACTGGACCGAGTACAACAACAATGTCGTTAATGTTGTAGATTTAGCCTTACAATCCTGGAAAACTTAAGAGTTATCTTTTAAGATGCAACACATCCCATTTCCCATTCGAAAACATTTAAACTCGTATTTGACATAATTTATTTGCCCTGCTTTTGACAATTTGCCGCTTTTATCTCAAGCCGACACGTCTCTTTAAAACCCCAATTTAAAAACAAGAACAATGCTTTTTAACAGAATGGTGCCAAATGTATACATATAAAGTTTGTTTTGTAGTTCTTCCCGCTAAGCTTTCTGGTTAAGATTCCTGATGCAAATCGAGCAAATCTTTTTTAGAATAATGTTTATTATGTATATGATCCATAAAGCTTGGCATCAAAAGGAGAAAGGATTGTGCTTCCTCTCCTTTCCCTCTCAATTCAACCTCTGTGGCTTGCTCTATTATCTTCTGCCTTCTCCTTAAACTTTTGGTGCAGAGCTTCCTGAAGTAGCTGGTGGCTGCGACCTTTCCACCTGAGGCAGGCTGTGAAGCTCTGGCTCCTGAGCAGAAGCACAAGCGCCCGCAGGGCGCTCAGCCAGACCCCAGGCGATGCAAGCGGAGGAGACCTCTTTTAAACACCTGAAAGCCAGACAGGCAAGGAATTGTCTTCTGTTTGTCAAAGAAAGACTTTGCGATTAGACTGGAGCCCCAGGGGGTCTCTAAACTGGACGACACCAAGAAGGGTGCATGACTGTCTCAAAAAAGAAGCAGCTGCATCCATAGTGGGCATCCACAAAGCACAGACGACCAGGTGGAGGGCCAAGGTCTCAGAAAAAGAGGCGGGGGAGACTGTCGCCAAAGCTGATCCCGCCAAGCGCCCCGCCCCAGCCCCAGATCCTCAGTGACCCAGAGGCGCCACCAGAGCTCCTCTGAGACATTCCTTATGTGGCATCCAGCTCTCTGTACCCCTGTGGCCCTGAAAACGCAACTGTGCAGCGTGGGGTTGCCCCCGATCCCGAGGTTTACTCAGACGCCCAGGGCAGGGGGAGGAGGGGTGGCCAGTTATAGAGACAATGGGGGGCCATAAGGGACCAGCGTGATTTCCAGCGGCAAATCTGCGCCTACGTGGTAGAAAGGGCCTTTTAGAAGTCCTCCAGCCCACACCGGTTTAGAAAGAAGTGCACAGGCCGCCTCCGTATTATCCCGAACCCAGAGACCCGCTCGCTGCCACTTTCCCCCACAATCTAGAAGTGCAGACCGCCGAACTCGCCCAGCCGGTGGGCACACGTCTCCCTGGATGAGCTGGAGAGGCGCGCCTCACGTGTGGGCTGACGGGGCGGCTTAGCAAGAACCCAGGTGTGGTCCGGTCGCCCGGGGCAGGGGGAGGGCAGCCGTCCACTTTGGCCGGGCGCAGGCTGAACTTGGAAGACCTGGGAGATCAAGCCAAGGGACTTCTTGCCCCCTCGGGGGCTCGTGTGGAACCGGACTCGAGCTCGAGACCAAACCGGCCCGGCGAACCTCAATCCCGCAGTCTAGCGGAGCGTCCACTGAAGTGCTTCCCGGGTTTTGCCTCCAAAGAGCGGGCATCTGAGTTCTCCCGGACGCGGGAAGGAGGGAAGCCGGGATCTGGCGGGCGGGGCGGAGGCGCGGCCTGTGAGCCCGCGGGAAAAGCCCAGCGATCCAGGCGCTGTCTGCGGGCTGCTGAGCGCTGCGCAGCCTGGGAAGGCGAGGACGCACCAGCCCCGCGGAGACGCCGGTACCCCGGGGGAGAGGCTGTCCAGTGAGTGCGCGCGCATGCACGTGTTTGGATGCGCGCGGGTGCGGGTGAGGCGTGTACACGTGCTCCGGTGTGAGTGTGTTGGTTGCACGTGTCTGCGAAGGGCTCGTACGCGAGCGTGCGTGCACCTGAACGCGTTCAAACACGGGCGGAGGAGTAGGTATGGGGATGTGTGTGCCTGGCATGACTGAATGAAAATGCCTTGTCTGAGGACGAGGAGGGCTAAGGAGACTATTCCAGTTGAATGTAAGTGTCAGGTGCCTTGCAGTGCCAGCTGGGCTCCGTTTCAGAGGAAAGTCACTCCGATAAGAAAATTAGCAGACTGAGTCGTTCTTCAGGACTGGAGAGGAGGGCAAGAAGAGCAGACCAATCTCCAGCTCTGGGCAGGACAGCTTGGTACTCAACAGGTCCGCATCCCACCACCTAGCACCAATACTAAGCAGGCAGAGGGACTTGAAGAAAGGATATTGGTTCCTTAACAAATGCTCTTCTTGGCACACTTTAAATAAATTTGAATATTATTTAAAGAGTCTTCTCGTTGTCAGCTTTGGCTGTCTAGAATGGGCTGTGTGTGAATAAATATTTCAAAGCTTTATGGAAAAATCCATTGTTTTAAATGTCCATGCTCCCATACTTTTTGGATCTCCTTGTGTAAATTGATTCCATAATGCCCAAATTTCACTATTTTAGCTTACCTAATTTATGGAAAGGAGCCTGGTGGCTGGTTGCGTAGTGCTCATTACATAGTCTGCAGTTGGAAAGCGCCAGCCACTCTGAGGGAGAAACGCAGGATAGGGCTTCCTGCTCTGGTTAACAGGCTCAGAAATCACAGCGGGCAGTTCTGCACTGTGCTAGAGAGTCCTGAGGAGTGAGCATGAACTCTTTGGCAGGGCTTATGGTTCGGAATATGTAAGAGACCTGTGCTGTACTTTTAAAGTATACATTTTGAAAGCCTGTCAAGATTTCATTCCCTAGATTCTTTTTCTCTGTCTCTTTATCTTCTCCATTTCTATAACCTCCATGAGACCATACGCACTGCAGTTTTGAAACCTTACAGTGGGTTTCGAGGATTGAAAATATGGCCCAGTAATCACAAGCAGAGGCCTGTTTGACTCTCTTTGGGGTTGCTCTCTGGCCTCAGGATGGTAAACCCTGTCATCCAAGAGAGTCTGTTCTTGACCCCTGAAGTCAAGGCTCATCAGTGGTCCCCCAGTTTCTCAAACAGACAGGAATCGGGCTTCCTTCCCACGCATGAAAAGATGCTTATTGTTAGCTAAAAGATTAGTGAGTGAGAAATATAGAAATGGGTTAAGGAGTTGGGGGTGAGCCAAAGTTACTTTGAGGGGGCAGCAGGGAGGGGGGGTAGTTATTGCCTGCATTACTTCACAACTTAATCTGGAAAGGAGACACGTCCTAAGTGGGGCCCTTGGACATCAGATGCACCTCAGGGTCACTAGCCCAGGGGCACAAGAGCGCGTGGGCTTCCTTTCTCCTCCCTTGCCCCCCCCCACTGCGCCGCCCCCATCTTCCTACTCTTCTTCTAGACTCTCCCTCCCAACCGAGTTCATAGAAACAAATTACAGTTTGTCTACATTACAGATTATGGTGGCATAATGTAGAAGTCACAGAGCTGCTGAGCGCCTGGCCTCCAGAGTTTAATCCAGGGCCCCCAGTTGCAGACCCAGACCCCATGTGGGTAGGAATCCAGAGCCACAGTTTATCCAGGTTCCTTCCTTGGTGAGCGGACTTGCTTGTAAGGATATCTCCTCCCTGCTCGCCTGAGGTGGTTTACCTCCCTAACAACCTACCCCTCTGGATTTCACTCAGCCTAGATGTTTGCAGCTCCCCCCAAATCAGAGCAGCAGGAGCTAGAGCCCTGCCGGGCTGGAAGCACTCTAGTCTGGTTGGGGCGGAAGAATTTTCTTTGCTAGTGATGTTTTCATGGACGCTTACTGCTGGCTGGTTGCTCCCAGCCTTAGGGGAGGCACGCCTTTTCAGGCGCACACATTCCAACTGTGTCTTATCTCTCCTCCCCCCCAAAGTTGGACAGCCTGGGGAGCGCAGGACACAAGGAAGGGCCAGCAGGAGCATTCTGACTGACAAATGGGGGGGTAGTAAGACAGCAATGACACTGGTAATATATCCGGAAGAAAGTTCAGGGTGAGTTTGTGGCTGGGCAAAAGGCATTCGTGTTCAAATAATTTCTAGCTGTGTGCACTCTGATAATGCAGTTATCTTTCCTGTTGCCGTCACCCTCTTTCCCTCACTCGTCAACCCCACTCTTTACACAGAAACTTTCAAGAAGGTCACTCTTGTCCCATATCACTAGTGTCTAATGCAAATAACAAAATGACTTGAGGAACTAGTAAAATGAACATCCATCCAGATGTAAATGAATGTCCCTAGATGGATAGTAGGCATTGCAACAATTTGATTTGGACCTAAGTCCAACAGGGAAAACTGAACAATATTCTATAAATAGTTAATGGGCATATTAATTGCTTGCATTTTATGAAATCATGCTTAAACAGATATTTAAAATGTAAACTTTTGTGTTCTTTGAATTAAACAAGTTAACCTCCCCCCCCAATGAACAGGTTACTTTTGAGTCTGCTTGCTTAATCAAATGAACTGAAAATGGAACTAACCAAATGGCTTGAATTAGGACCCATTTAAGAATCACTAGGTTTGATGCTTAACTTTTTATAAAAATTATAATATCCTCTAATTGACTACAAATTGGATCTTGTTCCTGAATTTCACATCCATAGATGTCCATAGTCCTTAAGCAGTGGGAAATTTGTGCACATTTGTATAATCCATTAGATGTATAAATAATGAAGAAGGTGGCTGGCATTTACTCATATTTTTGTACTGACAGATGAGACATTTCAGTTTCAGCTGGATGGAAAGATTAATTCAAATTCAGAACCAGAATTGTACAAAAAGGAGGAAGCTACTGAAAACTAGTATTAGCATTGGGAGTGAACCCTGTATTTAAACACACAGGCCAAAAAAACAGTGCAAGCCATGACTTTTAGTTTTGTTTTGCTTTCCATTTTAATTGTGAACATTCTCAACTTTAATGTGAACATTAATAAGATTAAAAATGAAACACTCAGGGGTGTATCTCCTCTTGAATATGAAAAATTTAAACATTATCCCAAATAAAATAATCATACTAGCATATATTTCCAACCCAGATTTTCAGAAACAGCCAAATGAGACTCTTCAAGCACAAGGATAAAGAACAGTAGTAGCTAGAGGAACACTAACAAAACATTTTGAAATAAATTACAGGCACTATTTCTTTCAAAGAATTCTTACCATCTATAATATTGCAGTTCCAAATTACTACATTTCAGAATCCAGTCACATAAAAAATGGCAGAAGGGAGTGGGGGGAGCTACCTCTGGCTGTGCTAAGAGAGGATGTAAATATAGAATAACTAGCATTTCTAGAAAGACTTGTTTTTTTATGTTAACTTTTAGTCTTTGTTGTGGGTTCCTTCTCAAATTACATAAAGTGTACTTTAAGAAGCACCCACTACCTGCTACAGATGTCCAGGAAAATCTGAATTATGGAAGTCGGAAACATATGGCAGTTGCCTATTGCACAAGGAAGGTACATATGAAAGTTATAAATTTCTTGCTTGAAGTCAGCATTGTAAACGCATTTTATAGGGTTCACAGTATGTATTACATCTGTAGGTTTAATTTTTGAAATACACCTTTGGTTAGTATTATTATTTTAGAGATTTGTGGCTTGGGATACAAAGAGGAAGAATCTTGGTGTGTGAGAAATAAACAAAGAAATCACAATAAATAGATGTAGAGACATTTTTCCTTCTTTTTTTTTTTTCCGGTTCCCAGCTGGCTATATTGCAAAGGACATCAGACCATCTTTTTGGCCAAGGATTACTCACAATGCAGGCGGCGCCCGGGACAGGGTTTGCTATATTTCGTGCTGTTCTGAAGAAGCAGAGACCAATTTAAACTAAGCCAGTTAGGGCAGATAGGGACACTACAAGATTAAGAATTGAACTAGGCAACTCTCAAAACCACACCAATCCAATTGCTCTTGAAGGAAATTTCAAATTACTTGAAGATCCTGTTCTCATGAAAATATTAGATTTAATTTCAATTCCTTTATTTAAACGTGAAGTCACATGATTGCAATACTAATTGAATAATCTATCGTAATTCCTTTCAGTGGATAAGAATGGTCCAGCTAGCTAGGTCCCTAGCCCTTAGCGTGCAAGGTTATTTAACAATAATCCCTCGAATTTTCCACCTGAAGCCCTCTCTGGTACGTTTAAGTTTAAATGTAATTTTGTGGATTTTTGAGAGTCTCAATTCTCCTATACCAGTTTATATGGAAAATTTGTTATAAGAATGGCGCAGTTAAAAGTGAGTTTAAATAAATACATGCTTTTAAAAAAAATCCCTGAGTTTAGTACGCTGTCAAGAAAACTATGCTTCCATGGTGGAAGCAGAGTAAAACAGGCAGGTTGCGCTAGCATGGAACTTCCTTGTAGGACAAGGGGGATGCTGCAATATATTAGCAGATGCGTCCTTCTCCAAGAGAGGTTTTATTCGGTTGTGTTTTGAATTCCCCTTTATGATCAATTGTTGAGTGGTCCACTGTGTCAGTTTCCTCTTCCAGTTCCTACCTTAGTGAGGGCTGGTTATGATTTTGATTCTTCACTTGACATGGGGCCCGTAAGAAGCAGAAGCGTTCATTATTAGCACGTTCTGAATAGGTGACTTAGAAGGATATCTAATGAGCAGGGAAAAAACTCTTCCTTTAATCATTCCCGGAATATTGGGAACAAGAAAAATGTCAGGAACACGTTTAATTTCTTTCTTTCCCAAGATTCACATTTCTTCCTGAGCTCCCAATCTGTGCTCCCCAGTCCATTTTTCTCCTCTTTTATAATTAGACCTCTTCAAAGGGATCCCAATCTATCTAATACAGCCAGCATTTTTTCAGGCTTATCGATCTATTAAAATATCATTTCTTATTTAATATGAACGACCAAGACCTCAATAACACGAAACTGAAATACATCAATCCAGTTAACCTTCCTGAAATCCCTAGAGAGGTCCCTGCGCGCAAAAACACTCAGGAATTCCCGTCCTTAGTGGGATTCCATACTTCACCTTAAAATTCGGTATGGGTATCTGAAGCTCGTTTTTACTTTGGACAATTCCTGCATTTCTTTCCTATTTAGCTCATGTTCCATGAGCTAAATGGGTGCCTTCTTCCCCCATTGCCGAAGACAATCTGATTTACAGTTTGACTGAGAATTGCATTTCGGTTTAGAACGTGAACCGTTCAAGCCAGTTAGCCAAATTATTCCCCGATGGCTCCAACTTTGCGCCAGAGTTCCTGAGTCAGTTATTTTTATGTCTGACCGTATATCAAACGTGCAAGGGGATAAATACAACTCGCCTCAAGCTACAAACTATCTGTGTGTGATGAGGAGCAATTGACAAAAATTAACCCAGCTACAGTGTTGGGGTTGTCCCGAGCGGCAGGAGCATAAATCTGCCGCACCGCACGGCCGCATCTCGGGGCAGCGCGCTGGGAGACGCGCTCCGGCTGCCGCGGCGATTTCAGCAGCTGCCGCTCTGGCCCGAGCCGCGCGGGAGCCGGGCCGCCATCGGGCCGCGGGTGGGGTCATCTGAGAACGAGGCGAGTGGGCGGACGCAGGCTTGGCCCAGGTTGAAGGTCCCTAATTCGGAATCAAGGACCTTCCCGCGAGGCGACCGGCAGAGGATTTAGAAGGTCACTATCAGGGAGAGGAAGGGACCGGGGTGGGGGGTTGGGGGTGACGGAGTGGAACGCCACCACTGTCCTTCTGAATCCGAGAGCATCAGCTGCTTGCTGCGCGTCACTGGAAAGAGAGAATCGTCGCAGTTCTTAATCATTGACCCCTTTTCCCAAGCTCTCGGGAAGGCGCCCAGTGGAGCCAGGGGCGTGCCCCTCGCGGCTCTGCACCGCGGCTGCCGCGCTGCTCAGGCCGGGAGCCCGCAGCGCTGTGCGCTTCCCAGGAAAGGCGGCCCCACTCGGGGTTCCCGGACCCCCGCGCGGGCCGGCTGGGCTCGTCCTGCCCGAGGCCCGCACAGCCAGCGGGGCATCGGCGTGGCGGCGGCGGCGTGGACGTACCATGGGACCAGCCAGAGTGGGTGCCAGCAGGACGGGCGTCGCAATGGCTCGCCGCCGGTTCGGGCCACCTGTTGGAGAGCGGAGCCCAAAGCGCCCACCGAGCGGGCGGTTGCGCTCCGGGCGGACTCGCGCTCAGCAGCCACAGGAGGTCGGCTGGTGGGGGGGGGGGGGCGCGGGGCGGCGAGCTCTCCTGGAGAAGGGCACTGTAAGTGTGAAGAAGTACACCCTCTCTCCAGGCGGCCGTCTGGAAAAGTCTGGAGCCCCGCCGAGCGGCCCAGGGTGATCGATTAGCGCGGCGCGGCGCTGGAAGGGCGCCCTCGGGCCGAGTCCCCCCAACTGCCCCCTCTCCCCATCCGGCTGCTCGCGGACTCTGGGCTCCGAGGCGTGTACACGAAAAAAATACCACACCGAAACCTTCGGGAACACCCCCGGACCCGAAGACCCCAAACATAGCCGCACACCCAGAGCTTCTGTGGCGGCCTAGTTCTGGCCCCGACCCGGTGAGCCGGCAGTGGAGGAAAGACATCCCAGAGTTTGGGGGGAGGGCGACGACTGGGGGGCGCCGCGGGGGTGGAATCGAATCGGCCCCAGGATGTCAGCCTCAGGACCGCGCGTGCGCCGGGGTGCCAGAAAAGTGCCAGCGGAGATGGCGTGATTTCCCTCTATGCATTCGTATGGAGGTTTTCTTCCGGGAAAGTGCGTTGGAGAGCAAACCCAGTGAACTCAGAAAGGCCCGGGAAGCCCTGCCTCCCCTGACAGTGACATTCGGCCTGAGGAGCGGTGGGTCCTGGGTCCCGAGTTGCGGGCCTTGGCGCCAAGGCGCCCCCCCCTCCCCCCTCCACCAGTGGCTGGGACTTTGCGCAGCGCTCAGTCAGCCCCCTCTGGCCCAGGCCTCTGCGGCTCAGGACCCCGGGTGCCCATTCTCAGGCCTGCGCCTGGCAGCCGGGCTCCAGAGGCTTCGGGGCTGGAGGCCCCGGCACGAGGGAACTCGGCTCGAAACGTCATTCCGCACGCGTTGTTCTGTGACCCTGACCTCTTACTGGCCTTGACCTCCCCGAGATGGGAGACTGGCTTCCTGGGCGTGACCGCGGGGCAGTAGTACTTGCCCGCCTTGCCTGCCAGGCGGTGAAGACAATCCCTCGGGGGCAGCGGGGGTGCCTGAGAGACAGGATTGTTTCAAGGCGTTGCTGTTCACAACGCGCCCAGATGTGGGAGACTTGAAAGTGGGAGCAGTAGACTCTCGGGCCTGGCCAGCACCCTCTCCTCTAACGCCAGGGTTTCAGCACCGAGGACATGGCGACGCGTAGGGACAGAAGGGAGCGCTCCCAGTGTGTGGATTCCCCAGAGTCGGGCAGGATCAGCGAGGACTTGGCGGGGGGGGGGTGGGGGGGGGTGTCACAGAGCGCCCTCTGGGGTCCGCGGATCGCACTGCCGCACCGATCTCTGCCCACTTCGGCTGGGCCCTGCAACCAGCTTTGGGCTCCCCAGCGACAGAAGCCCTAAGAAACTCCGGAATCTTGGACGGTATAAGAAGGTCGTCGGAGCGACCCGAGGAGCTGTGTCCAGGTGCAACCACGACTGCACAGGAAGCTTCCCAGGACCTGTAGGGTATCCCGGATCTGAAGACTCCTGGAGAGGGCCAGAGTCGCCCTGTGTAAACCAGCGCAGAAGAGGCACTGGGCCTCTTCTGTGTCTGAATTCCTTGGAGTCTCTCAGGGAAATATCCCTCAAACTTTTACAAACCTTTACAATCATCTGGAAAGGAAAGTATCCACAGAGATGAAGAAAGAGGATTGGAATAAAGGCAATATATTAAAAGTAATATATCATATGTTTTCTTTCCGTTTGAATACCAGCTAATCTGAGTTTCATTTGAACCACCCACCCACTCAACTAATCAAGTAAGAAAGAAGCCAGCCAGCAAACCAAAAAAGCAAGCTTGGTTCTAGCATGCTGGCAAATATTGTCCAGTCAAGTTCCCATGACCTGTTACTTGTTACTGTTATTGCCACACAATAGTGGATGAAGAATGAGTTTCTTCCTTATTGTAATTTTAATTTTAAAATCCCAGAGCACTTTACCTAGTAACTTTCTCATTCACGAGGATCTCTTTGCCTTTTTTCTTAGAAAAGCACATCACTCAGGTTTATAAGTCAGACACATTTCTAAACTGCTAAGTCCAGTCAACTATTTCAGTCTCTTATGACAGAGGATGGAAAAATAAACACAGTCCTCTGTATTTGCCGTGGTGAGCTAAGGTCCTTACTGGCCCTCCATTGCATCCTTATTTCTAAGAAGACTGCATTTAAAAATGAAAGAAACATTTTGGGGCGGTTATAGTTACATTAATACATGTTGTGGAAAGACGCTTGCATTTGGAGAAAAATTATTAGAAACAGCTGGGATGTTAATGTTTCAAAACTCAAAGCACTCAGCATGTTCAGTATCTACTTTTCATCATAATTTTTTTGTGTGCATCCACATGATGCACTACTCTCTGTGTGTAATACAAGACACTTGTTTAATAAAGCAAGCGATTGTCTGTGTCAGGGAGATTTGGTCCTCTTTCCCTCCCTGACCCACGTGCAGAGCAGATCAAAGACCTGAATTACTTCTGCCTTTCCAAAGGCAGCCAGATGGTGTCTTGATTTTTCTTCAGATTTCTGAGCAATAGAATTCAAAGGACTGAAGAATTTGTGTGATGCTGCAGATGAAAGCCTTACCTAGGTAAATTATTTTTCTTATTAATGCTATGCATATTTTACCTATTTCATTTTCATTTTGAGGAATCTCAAGAGAATACACATAATGTAAGTAAATGTGTAAATGTGAGATTGGGACCAGGCACAAGAGAAATTAGAATCCAGAGTTAAAATGAGGAGAGGGTTAGAACTCAGATATGCATATGGGGTACTAGACAGTTATTTAAAATGAACTTTAAATTTGATTTGGGGCCAGGGTGAAAAGTGAATCTCATTGATCCTTCATGAGCATGAGGAGAAATCCTGTCAGTTCCTTACAGGAAACAACGCACTCCCTGCTGTGATGACAATAATGATGACTGCATTAATAGAAGCTGCAATGGTGTGTTTTACATGCTGGTCCACTTGGAAGGACAACTGCTGCCCAGCCCCCAACACACACAGATGCTCTTCCTTGTCTGTTTTTACTTTTCTACATTTAGATTAAGACTGCTTCACAGAGAGACAGTGTAGTGCTGGAAAGAACTTGGGAAGGAGACAGAGATGAATTAAAACGCCCACTTTTGCACTTCCTGTTAGGTGCTTGTGGAAGTTCATAACTTTATGTCACCTCGACATGGGAGGGTCTAGCCTGTCAATCAGGTCAGAGTCTAATGGTGCTTTCTTGTCGTCTTGCCCTCCTCATAGGGAGGACCCTAGGAATTGCCCCTCTCTCTCTGCCTTCCCATTCCTGCCATTGAGTCCCAGGGAGAGCTGTCAGATGCACACTGAGACCTTCAAAAGCTCTGTGATGCTTCCACCAAGACTTTGCACCCACCATCTGGTGATGTTCCTGCATTCTGGATTATTGCCGGTGGCTGTGTGAGTTTGAAGAAGGACTGAGGGACTAGCATTGGACTTACAGACTTGATCTGGACTGGGCTGAGATATTTGCTTGGTATATAATTACTTCTTAATATAAAGTTCCCTCTTACACACATAGGTATGAGTGTCACCGTTTCTCTATCACAGTGCCATTGAGTGGGCCTTGACTCGGTGCAACAGAATGAAACACTGCTTGGTCCTGTGGCATCCTCAAGTCACCATGTCCATCTATCTGATTGAAACTCTTTTTTTTTCCCTACTGATGCTCTATTTCAAGCGTGATATCCATTTCCAAGGAGTGGTCTCTCCTGAGCATATGTGAGACAATGTCACATAATCCTTGTTCCTAAGAAGTATTCTGCTTAAACTTTTTTTTTCCAAGACAGACCTGTTTGCTCTTCTGGCAGTACATAACACTTTCAATATTCGTTACAGCACTGTAAGTCCAATGCATCCATTAGTCTTTGATGCATCGTCTATCTTTCACATGGATATGAGTTGATGGAAAATACCATATCTAATTTCTCTCTCCGAATAAATTTCCTTTTTAAAAGTATGCTAATAGATCTTATCAAAGCCTACTTTCCAAAGATTCAACTCCAACTCATGGCGACTTCTTGAAACTTAGAACGATGCGCCGTAAGATAGTCAATGGCAGGTTTTTAGGAACAGACTGTAAGGCTTTTTTAAAAATTTAAATAATTTTATTGGGGGCTTTTACATTCAATACATCATCTGTATCAAGCACATTTGCACACATGTTGCCACATTCATTTCCAAACCTTTTCCACTTGAGGCCCTTGGTATAAGCGCCTCTTAAAAAAAAAAAAAAAAGCTCGGACTGAGCCCCAGTGGCATAAGTGGTTGAGTGCAGGACTGCGGCTTGCAGGCTTGGCAGTTCGATTCCAATCCAGCGGCTGTTCTCAGGAGCAGCACAGGGTAGCATCCAAGACCACCAGAGGCAGTGATGTCCAAAAAAACCCCAAAACAAACAAACAAAAAAACTCCTCTTTCCCCTCCCCCCTTTTTTAAAATGAGTCATTTTGTTGGGTACTCATACACCTCCCCTCACGATCCATACATACATCAATTGTATGCAGACCTCATTTGCACACTTGTTGCCATCATCACTCTCAAAACATCCTCCAGCCAAGGGGGAACCATTTTCAGGGATCTGCATATGACCTCCTCTCTGGGGCATGGCCAACAGGGAAGTGAGTGAAGGGACACATTGGACAGTATATGATATGAAATAGCAATTTGTAAATTATGAAAGGTTCCTGGAGGGCAGGGAGGGGGGGAAATATGGAGAGGTGGAACTGGGGGCCTAAGTAAGGCTTTTTTTACAAAGCATTCCTGGGTGGACTCCAACCTTTCAGTTCACAGCCAAGCACATTAACTGTTGGCATGACTCGGGTATTCATATACCACAGACCTTGGCACAGCATTTTTCATCCATGTTGTGTTAGGTTCTTCTTGTAGTTTTGTTATCAAAGTGTCACAAGTGCTCTTTTCCCTCCTCCATTTCTCCATAGCACTCAAGCACATGTCTATGTGTGGGACACAGAGCAAATGAGATGCTGAAGTTTGGACTTGGAGATGTGCTAGTACAATCAATGATACCTGTTAGCACTTTTATCATCCCTACTTGTTGAGAGTGGTTAAAGAGGGGGGCTAGTTTTGCATAAGGAGAAGTAGATCTTGGTAAGACAGATCTTGTCTTCACTCAGAGAGGACTCTAGAATCATAGTCCCAGTCACTGGAAAGTACAGTTTGTCTCAACCATCTCAATGTTAGGATGAGCCATGGAAAGAATGGGTTCAAAGAGGAGGTAGACCACTCTTAGAGTGTATCTTTTGGGGTGAGGGGTGGAAGAGAGCAGAGGTTAGCACTGTAATTTTTCAGGTCATTACAGTCAGCATTCTTGTAAGTACTAGGGATTTGGGAGAGGAACAAAATGCATGGTGACACTCCACTCTCCTTGTTGCCTCGCTCTGTCTAGGGTGATGCAGAGTGTTTGGACTGAGTACCCCCATGACTGGTGCAAAATATGATAAAGTTCTCTTCCTTAGAGTCAACATCTAGGACAATTCAGATAATTGGCCTTCAGGAGAGTTAAATACAAGATCAGCATAGTATATTTTCCAAAGTTACTTGTAGTTTAGGCATCTCAGGTAAATGGAATCTGCGATTGCGCATGGAGATGTATGGAGGTGAGCATGTTTGACCTGTCTTACTACCTTCTAAATCCATAAAGTCAGAAGCCTCATGATGGCTATGCATTGAAGGATTACATTTTGAGCACTCATACTTATTTCAATTTGAGGCAATCAGGTTATAAGATATAGCAATTGGACCCATGCCTTAATGTTTGTTCTGTTACTGACCCTACGTGTTGGCATCATTCTTTCCTCTCCTCACTTTCTAACTGAAGTACTTAGGTGTGTCTCCGTGCCACAGCGAAGCCCCTATCTATTCTGTATGACCTGGACTTTACTTTCCAGCTGAGAGTATCTCTCTGTCCTTGAATTAACCCTGACAACATTCTATTTCTTGTTTTAGGTAACATTTACATAATGCATCCCTCTGCTCTTGCTACATGTCACTCTGATGGTTCCAGTGGATAGCAGCCCCATGTATAACAAAGTGGAACACTGCTGATTCTCGAGCGTCCTCACGATTATGTTCGAATCCATCATGGCAGCCCCTGTGTCATTCATCATCTCACCGAGGATCATGCTCTCTTTTGCTGACCCTCTACTGTACCTACAGCATGTCTCTCCTGACAGCATGTCCAAAATACAAGAGTAAGCTTCACCAACCTAGGTTTTAAGGATCCTTCCAAGACATGTTTGTTGTTCTTCTGATAATCCATGGTACTTCCAATATTCTGTGGTCGTTCTTAGTCATTTCCCAGCTTTCACATTCCTATGAAATGATTGAAAATATGATTACATTGGGTCAGACACATCTTAGTCCTCAAAGTGTTCTTTAACACATTGAAGAGATCATTTGCAGCAGATGTGCCCAAATACAATGCAGTTTGCTTTCTTGAATGCAGCTTTCATGAGGGTTGGTTATATGTAAAATGAAATCCATGACAGCTTCAATCTATTCTTTATCATCATGCTATCTACTGATTCACTCTCAGGGATTTTTTTCTCCTTTATGATAAATTGCAATCCAAACAGAAGGCTGTAGTTTTCACTTTTTGCTATGCAGCACAAATATTTGAAAACAATAGCTATCTACTCTATTGGATCATTAGTTCTGACATTAGCTCTGGCAATGCCACCAGTTATTTAACTTTCTTATTGTCTCTGATTATGTCTACATAGTGAGTGCATGGAGTATCTATATTAGTATTCCCACAAGAACTATGTACACCATAGGTTCCCAAACTTATTTGGACTACCTTTTCAGAAAAAACACCCCAGTGCCCCCAACCCTTTGCAATTAAACACTTGTGTTGTGTAGCCCATAATCCAGAGTAAAGTTTGTTATATATATATATATATATATATATATATATATATATACACGCACACACATACTCACTGCCATTTAGTCAATTCCACCTCATATGGACCATAAAGGACAAAAATAAACTCCCTTGTGGATTTTAAAGATGATAGCTCTTCCCTCCCACACCTTCCCGCATCACTGCCCTGGTAGAAATAGGAAGCCCAGCCTTGTTCCTGGAGAGCTGCTGCTAGATTTGAACCGTCAACCCTGTGGGCCGCAGTCCCACACAACCACTGCACCACCAGGGCTCAGCAAGACTGTAGATCTTTATGTGACTAGATAGCCTCCTAATTCTCCTGTGGAGTGACTTGTGCTTTCAAACTGCTGGCCTCTCAATTAGCAGTCCACTACAACAATCAGGGGTTATACCTGCTCTTGCAGACCCACTGAACCCCCTCCGGGGGCGGGGGGGCAGGTAGTACAACCTATATTGGAAAACACTTGTACACAGTTAAAGTCTATGAATGAAATAGGGCCCTGTTCTTTTTACAACACCCACTATTTTTTTCTACCTGCAGGCAGACCACACTCACTCTCCCACTACTTGATCTTCCTGTTGCATATCCACACTGAGGAGCTGGAGGACCCACATGGAGGCCAGGACCAGCACTGAGGTGCGTCCACCACCACAGGATCCATGAAGCTCTTCATCAACCTGCATTTGGCATCATTGCATGTGCTGCATGAGTCTGAAGGGACATTTATACACTAGTATCAGACATAATGGCTAATATCAGACGTATGGAGTTGATCTGGACTGGGTTTGGATATTTTCTCAGTGTACCCAAGGTCTTTGATATAAAGATCTCTTGTATACACACGAGTGTCTCTGGATTTGTTTCTCTGGCCAACCTGGATTAACACATTTCATTTACCATGATGTTTTCTATTGATACAGTTGTGAGGATTTGGGACTTCTTTACAGTGAACTGTGATTCACATGAAGGGTTACAATCTTTGATTTTCACCAGCAAATGCCTCAAGTCCTTCTCAATTTCAGCAGGCAGGATGGTTAATAAGTCTGCCTCCAGTTCTGATGCTGAGTTCTTTGTGTAGTCCAGCTTGTTGGATTTTTAGCTTAGCATGTACACTGACTAAGTATATGAAAGGATACAACCCTGATACACAAATTTTCTGGCCATAAGCCTAACTGTCTGACCTTGTTTTGTTCAAAGATTGCCTTCTGTTCCACAGCTCTTAGTTTCACTTGAGCATAATGAAGTGTTCTGGAAATCCCATCTCAAACTTCTCAATGTTTTTTACCCCCACACACCAAACGCACTGTTTTCAATGCAAACTCCTGTCACCCTCTAAGACAGGGTAGAACTGCCTGTGAGTTTCCAAGACTGAACTTTTGTTACCAGAGTGCAAAGTCCTTATTTTTCCCATGGAGCATCTGGTAGGTTTAAATGGCTCACCTTTCAGATCATATCCCAATGCATAACCACTATACCACCAGGCATCATATATGATTTACAGTGTGTTATTACTGATACAGTGGAATTCCTTTTCACAGTCAGCAAAACATAATAAAACCTTACTGATATTCTCTGCTTTCAGCCAGGATTCATCCGATATCAACAATGATATCACTTATTCTATGTCCTCTTCTATATCTGGCCTGAACCTCTAGTAACTCCCTTTCTTTTTTTTGGGGGGGGGTGCATCTCTGCCCTGGTAGGAGTAGGAAGCCCAGCCTTGCTCCTGGAGAGCTGCTGATGGATTTGAACTGCCAACCCCGTGGGCTGCAGTCCCGCACTCAACTACTGCGCCACCAGGGCTCAGCCAGGAAATCCCTTTCAATCTACTGTTGAAACCCAGTCATCATTGGATGACTTTCAGTAAAGTTTTACTTGTATCTGACATTAGTGATATTATTCTATAATTTTCATCTTCTGTACAGTCATTTTCTTTGGATGGGTACAAATATGGATCTCTCCTAATCAGTCGGTCAGAGCTGTCTTCCAAATTTCCTGGTGTAGCTGAGTGAGTGCTTCAGTGTATTGAAACATCTCACATGGTATTCCATCAATGCCTGGAGCCTTGCTCTTGACTGATGCCTTTAGTCACTCTTGAAATCGTTCCATCAGTACAATTGGCTCTTACTCCTATGCCATCTCTTGAATGTGGACTAGCTCTTTTTGGTACGTGACTCAGCACATTAAAAAAATTTATTTGGATGTTTCCTGCATCATTCAATACTTTGTCTATAGAATCTTTCCATCTTGTGATTAAAGCTCATTTTTTCCCTAGAGTTCTTACAGTTATAGCTATGCTGAGTGTGTTCTGCCCTTTTTAGTTTTCTAACTCTAGGTCATTGCACATTTCATTAATATGTTTTTCTTTGTCTCCTTGAGCTCCTCCTTAAAATTTTCTGTTAGGCTCTTTGACTTCACCTTTTCTTCCATTTCCCATAGTTATTTTTAAATTAAGAGCTAATTTCAGAGTCTCTTCTGACACTCACTTTCCCCCCATTTTAAAAAATTATCTTTTAGGCTGAGTCATGGTGGCGTAGTGGTTGTGCGTGGGACTGCGGCCCACTGAGTGGGAGGTTCAAATCCAGCAGCAAGGCTGGGCCTCCTACTCCCACCACCAGAGGGCAGTGATGCCCCAAAACAACAAAAAAAATGATCCTTTGCTTTTTTCAGATATATTCTAGATGTGATTTTGGAATGCATCAGATCTTCTGTCATTAGCGTAAAATGAATGCATCAATCAAACCTGTTCTTGAAATTCAGGTGAGATTTACTCAAGGTCATATTTTGGCTCTGTGGGCTTGTTTTTAATATTTTTTTAGCTTCAACCTGAATTCACATATGAACAATTGATGGTCTGTTCCATAGTCAGCCCTTGCATTGGTTTTAACTACTGATATGGAGCTTCGCCATCATCTCTTCTCACAAGTATAGTCAGTTTGAGTTCTGTGTGTTCCATTTACAGAAGTCCATATGGAGTTGGAAAAAATGGTATCTACAATTGTGTTAGTCTGGGTAGACTACAGAAACAAACTCATAAACATGCATATGCATATAAGGGAGAGGTTTATATACAAGAGGAATGGAACATTGAAAAACACATCACAAGCCAGTCCAGTCCAAGTCCATAAGTCCAAGATTAGCTGTATGTCTGATAGCAATCAATAAAGTCTTCTTCAGACTCACAAAGCACATGCAATGACACTGGGACAATTACAGGCCAGTGGGTGCAGAGTCCTGTGTATCCAGTGGTGGTGGAAACATCTCAGCACTGGCATGGGTCTCCCTGTGGCTTCCCAAGCATCTCAGCACTGGCAAGGAGTCCCCATGTGGCTTCTTCAACCCCAGAGGTCTGGTTCTGTCAGGGCAAGCTCGTGTGGCTTCTCCAGTTTCCAGGGCTCCAGGTCTATCAGCATGCTGCCATGTATCTTGTCAATAGCGCGTCTCCAAGGAAGAGTTTATAGTCTCTCAACTCCATGGGGGAAATATCATGAGATTTCCCAGAATTCTCAGAGAAAGCCATGTCCACACCGAGGTCTCATTGACTATCTCCAGATTGACAGATTAGACTCCACCTCTACACCCCCAATCATGAAATTGATACCAAAGTACATGACTGCCACAATAATGAAGTCACGGCTATTGCAAAACTCTATCTTTGTTTCTCCCACCAACACCATATTTTCTATTGTTCCTCTTTTTTTCCAACCTGACATTCCAATGGCCAGTAATCATCCCTTTATCTTGCATGCAAGTTTGACTGATTTCAGACTGAAGACATTGGTAGGCTTCTTCAGTTTCTGCATCACTCGTGTTAGTGGAAGAAGTCTTGATGGTGTAGTAGTTACCTTGAGCTGTTCAAAACCACTGGAAAAGGCAAGGCTTTCTACTCCTGTAAGCAATGACAGTCAGAAATCCACAGGAGATGCCTATGAGTCAACATTGACTCAGAGGAAGTGAGTGTTGAGTGAGTGCTAGCTGTTGATACATAAATCTGAATAAGTGTTGTATTGATTGCATTCCTGTGTATGTGAATAGACACTATTCTGTCACAGATAGTACTGTGCTCCTTTTAAAAAGGTGCTCTTAGATGATCTTCTAGGCAGTCCTTGGTTCGAGCTAACCCAGACCTTCAGCCTAGACTTGCTGGCTCAACATTCTCATCCTTCTTCCCTGGTCTATTGGTGCTTCTGGGGCTTCTGATGCTTTGGGCAATGCCACTAAGTTATTTAACTTTCTTGTTATCTCTGACAATATCTACATAAGGTTAATAACTCCACGATCACCCTAACTTCCAATTTCTGGGTCTTGTGTAGTGGAAGTTCTGCTGAAAGTCTGTTTTCTGTGTGGGACCAGGTGAGTGGTCCAGATCACTTACGCTTCTTCATGCTGAAGGTGTGCCTGCTTATTCCTATGCAGATCCATCTCCACGCTGCAATGAAAGTGCCTCTCAGTGAGCTAATGCCCTGGGAGATTCTTGTAAAGGCTCTCTCCGCGATTGACAGGCCCTTGTGAGGAAAAGAGTATTTTATTTTTCTTCTTTTTGTAGCTACAGGAAATTCCTAAATACCCACTTTAGGAGGGCGGTTTATGTCCCCAGGAAACCAGCTGGGATTTTCTGTGTTTCACTGGATGTAGGTTTATTCCTGTGCCTTTATGATACAATTATCTCATACATTTCAGGCTTGTTTCTTTTTTATCAACCTTATAAATGTCACTTGTTTTTCAGGGAAATTAATGTTAACTGCAGTATCAAAGGACCCCTGTACAACAGGGACACTTCACGAGCAGTTTATTTCTCACTCAGAGTGATGGGTGGGTCAGAAAGACCTTCTGTGCACCTTTCTTTCAGCTGGTGACTCAGAGACCCAGGTTGACCCCTTCTTTTAACTATGCTATTGAAAACTTCACTTTCAAGTTTACACTGTATTGGGACGAGAGATCTTGGGAAAGCACACCTGACCTTAATTGCCTCTGCTAGAAAGTTTTACTTCTGTTCCCATTTGATTGGCCAGAAAACAATCCAAAGCCTCATGTACTTGCATGGGATTCTGGGAAATATCTTTCTATATGTTCATGAGAATGAAGATAAAATAACTTGGCTGTTACCTAGCTTTGTCCTAACCACAGGTTTCCCTGTGTTGGTGAGCCTCCAACGTTTGTATGCCCTTGGACTAAAGAGGTTGCAAAGTTACCCATTTAATCAGATGTAAAAGCTAGAATAAGAACTGTAGGCTAATCTCGTTTTCACTCTTGTGGAACTGGTTCAAGAATAAAGTTCTCCCTGAGGTCATGGAGAGTTATATTCCATGGGACAGAAACATGGAGTCTGCAGAAAGATGAGGCTATAAGGGACTGGTGGATATCCACTTATTGTGGAAAAAGTCTTATCAGTGTTAAAAAGTTCTAAAGTCGTCTTTCACAGATTACTATTCTTTTATTACCAGAGTAGTTGCCAGTGACTGAAACTTGGGATGGGTTTGCCTATAAACTATAGTAATAGTGATGCCCAAAAAACAAAACAAAAATAACTATAGTAATATTCCAAAATCCAGAAATTAATCACCTCTTTTTGACCTCTCAGTTTAACTCCTAATACATGCTATCAACACCTCCTTTCTCCATCTTGGTTAACATTTTCTTTGTGTCTTTAATGATTTAACAGATGTCAAACCTTATTATGGGTTTGACAAGGGCTGACATTGCTCAAACATCTTTGTACAGGTCTGGTTCATTTATGAGGGGATAACAGACCACTGATGTCATTTTCATGTGCTCTGATGGAAGTTTTAGCAACCCAACTCCCCTGTGGAAGGAGTTTTACACGTTTAAAGTGGTTGCAGCCTTCTTGTTAAGTTCTTTTCCCAACACACTCTTGCATTTAATGTTCAGACTGAACAATATATTGTAATACCATTTGGGATAGCTGATTCAACACCAGAACTCAAAATTTCCAGATGATAAGTATCATTCGGAGAAGAAGACTGAAAAGCCAAACTTTCTGAGAGAGGTGGTGTACAGTGCCAGAGGATACTAGTGAGCCAAAAAGAATAAAAGCCTCTTTTCTATCTACTGGTAGAACCATTGTATTAATTTGTCCAATGCCTGACATTTTTGTTCTCAAACTTAGGTCTCACAGATTTCACCAGGACTTCAAAAGCTGCTTGATTTGTTAATGTGCATTGGCCATAATCTAGCCTAAAGAAGAAATTTAGGACACATATTCAGTGTACTATACAGACCATGAAGAAATTTTGGCTCTTGCCTTTAAGAGCTTATATGTAAACAAAACCGTAATTTATAAATTCTAAAATAAATTATAAAATATAAAACATATTTTAAAATGAAAAATTAAAGGCAACAAATCAACTGTATTAATAAGGGCAGAGAAAGCATAGTAGGAGCAAATTAGAAACGCTACTTATGGGAAGCATAAATTAATGAACAAGAAGTGTCCAAGTAGGAATCAGGACTGAATTTTAAAAGTTGGAAGGTGATTTCTGGTGCAGATTCTAGCATTTGCTGCCTGTATGACCTTGAAAAGTCTTTAAACGATTTTGGTTCTGCATACTCTTAACTGAAAAATACATAGTAAAGTAGACCCTGAGAAAGCCATTAGCTAATTGAGCAGATTGGATGAGAGTATATTTTGAAAACACTTTAAAGAGGTAAATTGCTAAAGAAAGATAAAGGCAACAAAGACCTCCCTCTTTTTTTTATGGTTTTTGTTTTGTTTTGTTTTCGGGCATCACTGCTCTCCGATGGTGGGAGTAGGAGGCCCAGCCCCACTGCTGGAATGGAACCTCCATCCCAGTGGGCCGCAGTCCTGCGCACAACCACTACGCCACCGGGGCTCAGCTCCCCTCTTCATCTTTTTTTTTTTTTATTATTATTTTTTAATTTTTTTTAGGCATCACTGCCCTGGTGGTGGGAGTAGGAGGCCCAACCTTTGCTCTTGTGAGCGGGAATTGAACCTCCGTCCCAGTGGGCCGCAGTCCCGCGCACAACCACTACGCCACCGGCGCTCAGCCCCCCTTTTTCATCTTATACTCCAAGTTCTCACTCCTCCCTTTCTATTTTCTCCTGTATTCCTCCCACTCAGCATCCACCTCCACATTGTGTTGCTCCATCACAAGAAGAGGAGACTAGTGGGAAAGGCAGTGTGGAGTGTGATTGATTGTTGGTATATTATTTAGCACCACAGACTTATCTAAGAACAATAATTTTGATGGAGATCAGTTTCCGCTCATTAAAATTGCAGTTTTGAACTGCTAAAATAATTTTTGTCATGAATGGAAACCTAATCTAACTCCGCTAGGAAGTGGTGCAGGTTGGTGACTGAGATCAGTTCTCTGAATAGTAATTTGTCACATTAGCAATTGTGCAGGCACCCTTAGGCAAATACCTCCTAGCAGTTGAGGGAAATGTGTAAGTCGTCATTAGCAGAGCTAGTAGTTGGAGCATGGCATAAACCTGAAGAAATGAAAAAAGGCTATGCTCCACCAGGAAGCCTCTTGTCTATAGGCACTCAACTCTCAGGTTTCTTGTGTATAAGAAAGTTTTATATAAAATAGGGTAATTGTGCATTAAGAAAGCATCCCAACCTAGTCAGGTCCTAGCCCATAAGTCCTATAATTATCCATATGTCCAATATTAATCTATAAAGTCCTCTTCATACTCAAACACATACAATGATGCTGAATGCAGGACCATAATCGCAGGCCAGTGGGTAGAAAGTCTTTGGATCCAGTAGTGTTGTCAGCATCTCGGCACTGGCAGAGGTCTCCATTTGACTCTTCCAGTTCCCAACGCTGCATCAGGGTATGTCCGTGTGACTTCTCTTCAAGGCTGTCTCACAGGAAGTCAGCGGAGAGAGAAATAGTGTTTCTTGAATATAGGGTTTCCCAGAATTCTCAGAAGGCCACGCCTACACAGAAACTTCCTTGGCTATGATCCAATTGACAGACTAAATTCTACCTGTTCATTGTAATCCTTTCAAATTGACACCAAATTATGTAATTACCACAGATATTTATTTTAAATTGTTTACAAAACAACCTTTATCCTTCAAAGTACTCATACATTTGTCAACTCTGTAATTCCATTCTTGGAAGCATTTTTCAAACTCATCTGTTTGAATGACTGACAGCAATCCCCTCATTTTTTTTTCTTCTTCACCTCTTGTAGGGCACCAAATCACAGTCCTTCATGTCCCTCTGCATTTAAGGAAACAAAAAAGAGGAAAATCAGCTGAATAAGATGTGTGGGGCATGGAGGCAGGCTGTTTTTGCCCAAACTGGCCCATTGAGATGGCTGCTGCATAAGCAGGTATGTTGCTTTGGTGGCAAAATCTGTCCTTCGTCTACCATTAGGCCCTTTTTTGGTCACATACTGTGATGCAATCTTTTCAGAACCAATAAACAGAAAACTTGATTAACAGTCTGACCTGGTGGATTGAGCTTCAAATGCACTGTCCCCCTCACATTAAAAAAACAAATGAGTATCTTCTTGATCTTTGATTTCACCTGATGAGTATTTTGGGGTTATTTTTTGGTGAGGTGATGATGGTGTCCTCCACAGGCTTGATCCATGTTTGCTTTTGGGGTCATAAGAATCATGCCATGTCTTGTCACCAGCAATGACCTTGGAAAAGAAGAATGGACTACTTCAGAGTTGTTCTTTAAAGTACAGCATATTTCTACTTGATACTCTTTTTGCTGGTCAGTCAGAACCAGGGGCATAAGTTTCTTAGCAACACTTCTCATGCCCAAATCTTCTGTTAAAATTTGCTGAACAGAGCTCCAAGGTACAGATAACTTCCCCATCTCTTTAATGGTCTCTCATAAGTCTAAGAGTACATGTGCATGAATTTTGTCAACATTTCATCCAATTGGAAAGTTGACAGATGTCGAAAATGAGGTTTGTCATCAATTGACATTTCACCCTTTTTGAAAGTAGAAAACCACTGGCCCACTTGCATTCTTCCTGTTGTACTGTCCTTGTAAACTGTGTTCAACATCAAAATTTTCTGTGGCATTTTTCTTGAGCATCTAACAAAGTTTCACAGCTGCACACTGTCCTCTTAAATTGGCCATCACAAAAAACAAGATTTGATCAAAACTGATTTTACAAAAAACTTCACTGTGACCAAAGATGATAACCTTCCCAGACAATGCCACCGGATACACCTACTCAAAGCAAGTTGCTTGATGTGGGAAAAATGTATATTATGAAAGCTCCACTCAGCGAAGCTTTTTTCAGGGGTGGGGGGTTATGGCCTTATATGTGGTCATCTTAAATTGCCTATTATTGGGTATCCTAAAAGGTATGGTGCTTGAGTGAAGTTAGTCCAAAGCAAAAGGTCAGATAGTATATAAGATAACTATCGTCAATTTTTTTTCCATATCAAAGGAAACTGACTTTGATGGTTCCTGGGTACAGGAGGAGAACTGTGGAAAGAGGAAGCTATACATAGGCTGGAGGATAAGTGGGTTTTAACTTTGGTGAAGGGGAAGATAATATGCTACACAAAGGAAATGGAGTGGAGGAGGGAAACAGCATGCCTCTTTGCAAGGTTTGATAAGTTTTTTTAAAATGGTGAAAGCGAAAAAGAGCTTTTGATCTGCAACCCACCCACCTAATTCACAATAAAAATACATTTTAAGAATGTGACAGGGCTGAGCCCTGGTGGCATAAGTGGTTGAGTGTGGGTCTGTGACCCACGGCCTTGGCGGTTCAAATCCATCGGTAGCTTTCAGGAGCAGCTCTGGGTAGCTCTCACGACCACCAGATGGCAGTGACACCCCCCAAAAAACAAAAACAAACAAATTAGCAAAAAGATATTAAAAAAAGAGAATGTGACAGCCTTAGAAATCTACAGAGCTGTTTTTATTTACTTATTTTTTATGGGCCACGATGAGTCTGAATCTACGTAGTGACTGTATTTTTGGAGGGAGTGGGGGGGGGTACCTGTCCAATTTCCCATATTTTATTATCATACACTTTGCATTTACAGTAGGAAAAGTGTAGCACCTGCCTATTTTGAACATCAATGATGTACATCTGCAAGTAGCAAACAGCTTAATAGTTTGCAGGAGTAAGGTTAGCTCTAATGCACGTATGGGGAATTTTTAACTGCCAAGGGCTATCGTGATATTTATAACAGCATCATTGGTCCTTACTGGTCAAACATTTGATTAGCTCACCCCTGATGTGATGGCTAGAACTGCTTCTCCTGGGTGAGGTGTGTGATACCAGCTGGTATTGGTGATTTCATAGGTCTTATACTGCCTGCTTGTCAGATTGTTAGACATTTCTCTCTCTCAAATCATTTTATTGGGAGCTTTTATCACAATCCATACATACATTCATTGTGTCAAGCACATTTGTACATTTGTTGCCATCATTTTCAAAACATTCTATTTCTACTTGAGCATCTGATATCACCTCCTCATTTTCCTTCCTCCCCACCCCCTCCCTCATGAACACTTGATAATTTATTAAACCAACCCCCATATCTTACACCAACCATGTGCCTTCACCTCCCTATATGTTGTTCATCCACCTAGGAAGAGGTTATATGTAGATATGTATATGTAGAGGTTATATGTATATATCATTGTGATTAGTTTCCCCCATCTCCACCCACCTTCCCCTTCCCCTCCTGATATCTCTATTCTCTTTATTGGTTCTGAGGTGTTTATCTGTCCTGAATTCCCTGTATTGTGACCTCTTATCTGTATCAGTGTACATGGTCCGGTCTATCCGGATTTGTAAGGTAGTTTTGAGGCCATGATGGGGTTGGGGGAACTAGGGTGAAGTTGTATATTTCATCCTTGTTATATTGCACCCTAACTGGCTTGCCTCTTCCTTGTGAATCTTCTATAAAGGGATGTCCAATTGTCTACAGTTGGGTTTTGAGTCTCCACTCTGTGCACTCCCTCATTCACTTTGATATGATTTTTCATTCTGGGTCTTTGATGTCTGATACCTGATCCCATCAAACCTCACGATCATGGAGGTTGGTATCCTTCATCCATGTGGGCTTCGTTGCTTCTCTACTAGATGACCACTTGATTATCTTCAAGTCTTTTAGACCCAGACACTTTATCTTTTGCTAACTAGACAACGCTGACTTTCTTCATCACATTTGCTTATGCACCCAATTTTTTCTTCAGTGATTATGTCAGGAAGGTGAACATCACAGAATGCTAGATTAATAGAAGTGTTCTTGAGTTGAGGGAGTTCTTGAGTGGAGACTCAATGTCCATTTGCTAACTTAATACTAAATCCATAAATATAAGTACATAGATCTATTTTCTCATTGTCATATACAAATATATTTACATATGTACATGCCTGTACTTAGGCCTCTATAAATACCCCTTGCTATTAGTTCTTTCCTCTATTTCCTTTTATTTTCCTCTTATCGCACTTTCATGGTCAGCCTTCATTTGGGTTTCAGTAATTCCTCCGTTTCATTGCCCTTGATTAAGCCCCACCAGGCGTCCTACACCCATCTTGCGATCAATTTTATATCATTTGTTGTTCGCTTGTCCCTGGACTTGTTAACACCCACTTCCTTTCCTCTGTACCCTCTTTTCCATCGCACCCATGTTCTTATGGTTTAGTTTAGAAGTCAACTTTGTTAAGCTATGAATTTCTGTGGCTTGGCAGTTATGTAATGTGGTACTCCATTTTTACATGACATTTATGTTGCTATAAATATCTGTATGGGGAAGCTAAACAGATCATGAGTGGATTGGTGGCTGTCATTCACTGCACCATCCTTACAAGAAAGCTTTTTGATCAATGTATAAGTGATCCTGGATAACTGATGTTCTGTGTTTTCATTAAGGTGTGACATGTTTGTCTTCTAATTGCCATAATACTTTTAACCCAAAATTCTAAGGTAAGATATATGCTTTAAGTCTTAGAATATTAATACTATAGAGTCTCCACACTACATTATTCTGTGATACCATAAAACCAACAAGAAATGTAGGCATTTGATAGTTACATGAAATGTATCCATTATTGGGGCAAATTTGAGCTCCTTGTCTCTACAGGAATGAGATTCTTGAAAATACATATGATGTCCATATAGACTTTTATATGGAAATCATGTTGATGATATTTTAATGATTTATATAAAGAAAGGAAAACCACAATCTGAAAAGCCCTATGGAGCAGTTCTACTGTGCACACATGGGGTATCTGTGAGTTGAAACAGGATCTCTGGCAATGAGTCACAGCAGCCTCATGGCTCATGGCAGGAGCACTCAGGCAACTGAACCTGGAGATTTGACTCACCCGAGCTTGACCCTGTCCAACAAAAAAAATTACTAACTTATTGGTGCTTTAAAGCATTTTCAACAACTGTTTTATGCTTCTGAGAACTGTACTTTCATAAAGTGCACCTGGAAATATTGATGCATTTGGAGTAATAGCTTTCCCATTTCAAAATTAGATCTGATAACTTTCTCTTTAGAAGAATGAGAAAAGCAGACATTTTGAGACAAATGAAATGATATTATGTACAGTTTATATTTACATATATCACTCTGCATAGGTAATAAGTGGCACTGTTCTAGTTAAAGAGATACTTTTTGGGAACAAATACATGCCTTTGATCAACTATAAAGAGATATAATATGTACAGGGAGAAACAAAACAATATACTTTGGTGACAAATTTAAAATTAATTATAATTTTTATTTTGGTACATTTACAGATAACATAACATGTGTCACTCCTACAATCTTCACATGCTGAATCCAGTGACATTAATTGTGATCATCCTTTGTTAAACTTTCACCATAAGTGGTTTGCATGTGGAGTTTTTTTTTTTCATGAGAGTTGGTGTGAATGATACTTGGAGTCGTCCAGGAATGAAACACTTTGTGATACCTGCCTGAGTGTGTCCATGCCTACAAGGTTGGGAGTTCAGTAACAAAGTCCCTGGCCTGCATATTTATAGACCTCATGGAGACAGTGCAGCACCCTACGGTTGCATAAAACTGAACATTCCTCTACTAGAGTTCTATGGCACTCAACAATATTTATCAAGAGGTGTCTGTGGCAAAGGCATGCTGGTGACACAGTGGAGAGTGCTTGGCTGCTACTGAAAGGTCAGTGGTTGGGATCCACCAGTCCCTCTGTTGGGGAAAGTTAAGGCGGGCTGATGTGTAAATATTTACAGCCTTGGAAACCCTGTGGTTTTCTATGCACCTCCAGAGGATCTCTAAGAGTCGGAATCTACTTGATGACCCCAGGTGTCGGGGTGTCTTGTAGGCACAGCAGGTAAGGGTTCAGTAGCTAACCGCAAGAGTGGTACTGAGAAGTCAATAGATCCCTGTGGGAGAGCGGCCTGGGGATGTACTTTTGTGTTAGAGCTGTGCGTACAACTGTGGTACAGCTCAGATTTTAAAGCAACTGATCGGTGGAAGTGTTTTGTGATTTGTACAGTTTCCTTCTTTTGCACATAGGGTCGCTGAGAGCTGGTTCTGACTCA